>WHYT01015201.1:119953-242188 GCA_009806455.1 Tetrax tetrax | reverse complement strand
TTCTCATTATAAAAAAAAAAAAAAAAAATCAATACTTTAAAATAACTCCTGAAGACAAGAACACATTCTTTAATTAATACATCTACAGAATCACTGTGAAATATACTGATCAGAAATCCCTTTACAAGACCTGTTTTCCTTTCAATTTATAAAATATTGCTTAAACAATATGTGGTTTTAAAATTCCAGCTTCATCTGATACAACAATCTATGCCACTAGATAGAATACAAAACTATAGAAACTCTGAAGAATGGAGTTTTATCTTCTTTTATTAAAGTAGCAACATTTTTGCAACAGATGAAAAGTACTATTGGTTACATTAAAGACAGCAGCCCACCAGACTTCACCACTAATTACACAACACACCCACCTCTCATGCATTTGTAATTCAAAGTGGCATCCCCCCTTAGATGGAAGTCAAGAGAGAGCATTTGTTCCTGTTTCAGAACCTTTCAGAAATCTGGTGAACTCATGTAACCTAAAGTGACATATGCGGCACAGCTAAGAGCAATAAGGAAGCTTCTTCCTGGATATTCTCGAACCTGATGAAACAGAAGAGTCACTGCGTGACAGCTAAAACTCACCTCATCTGCTGTGAGTTCTCAGGCCATCAACTTCAGAAGTGCTTTACACCCACAGTGAAGGTCATTGTGTGCAAAAGATTGCGAACTACTGCTCAAGCGTCCTGCGAAGGCGGTGAAGTGTTCTTTTCGTACCTATAGGCTGACGCTGACACACTGGTAAATACCATGAGTGTTGGAGTTTACCAGTAGCCAAAGTTTTTGCCATTCTGACTTGAGTGCCCTCTGGCCAACACATCATTCTTGCACACACCACCAGCTTGAGATCATATTCTCTTCAACATCCACCGACGCACACAGGCTTTACCATTTACTCTTTTGTTCAGCCTTTGCAATATCTCCTCTAAATATAAGCTGCTTCCTCTTAATGGTGGTGGCACGGCTGCCCTGCTACCAGGATTTCAGATAACAACGGGAACTGAAGCGTGTCACTTTCAGTGAATCCAAACGCACTTAACCACTGCAGTCACAGAGCAGAAAAAAAAAAAGAACAATATCTGATTTTCCAACTATTTCAATATATTGGAATACCACCTTCTGTGGCAGATTTCACCTCATAAATATCTGAGGTGTTCCAAAGTACACAGCATCACCTCACTCCCCACTACCTGTCCAAAAAAAATCTGGAATGGCAGCTTTAAGCAACTTGCCTTTTCAACCTAGTACTGAAACACTGTGGTACTTACTAGATAAGGGAGAGCTTGGTTAGTCATGATACCTTTAGAATCACACAACCTGAAATATATTTGGATTAAATAGCTTACTCTTAATTTGAATGTTATATTATCCAAGAAAAAACTTTTTACCTGTAAGTGAATTCCTGTTACATTTGAATACATTCATTCCTTTTTAAAATGCTACACCTTTGTTATCTTTGCATACAGCATGCAATCATTTTTATTACAGAAAGCCTGAAAACTTTTTTTTTTTTTTTTAATTTTAAAAAGAGCTTGCATGTCTTTCCAGTTTCTCAAAAGAGTATTTTGCAGGACTAAGGACTACTGCTGGAGACAGAATTAATTCATTCCAGAATTCAGAGGATCAAAATATTCTGTAATTCAACCACTGAACATGACTTGACATACATGCCAGAGGATTCTGGTTGTTCATTCATTGCTGAATTTTTCACATCACTTGTGTGAGATGAAGCAAAGCATCTGCAAATGACTTACAGACAAAATAATCTTTACCACACACATTCACGTAACTTCTTCTTTTCTTTCTTCCATCCATTCTCCCCTTTTACCTCTGCAGTATCCTACTTATTTTTCTTTCTATGTGCACACACAGACATTCTGACATAAAGAAGATATTCCATTCCTTGGTAAGTACTGAAGGTCACAAGTAAATTAACTACTAAGCTAAGCTATTGGGGAAAAAAGATCTAATAAATGAGAAAATGGTGTGTGTATGTGCTTGAGATCACTCGTAAGTGAAAATAAGTCAGAAAAATATTCTGCAGATTTTCGTGGTTGACTTTACTCTGCAGTCTGCAAGGGTAAAAAGATCTCCCAAAACTGAAATGGCACAAGGACTGCAAATAAAGGGGAGTGCCAAGTGCCTTGTCCCCTTCTACCTTTGAAAACTATCAGGCTTTTTAAAACTCCACATAAATTGTTTCCCCAATTTTCCTTCCCCTCTCGTTCCTCATTAAAGGCCATGCAGGAGAAATCAGACTACAACTGCTAATTTACCCGCACGGAGGAACATATTTAGCATATCCTTAAATTTATCATTATTAGGAACACATATAAGCCCATACTTAGAAGCTAAGTTTCTATTTTGGACCTTCCTGAGGTACTGCTAATTTTAAAATGAACAGAAATAAGAACAAGCTCAGAACTATGTTGCACTTTAAAAAGAATAAATTCAGTATATGACTGTAATCTACAGAGTGCACAAATTATGGTGCTTAAAATAATTTTCAACTGAATGATTTTTCATGTGCTGTTGTATACAGGCTCCCTCTTGACTAAAAGGGACCTAAGAAACATTAAAGGCTAAACTGTTCGTGAGACTGCCTGAAGAAAAAGGTTCTTTTAGGTCAGTGTGAAAGGTAATAACATTCACCTCAGCCTCAGCAATTAAGGAAATTGTTTCCATCTCTACAGGCATCAGTCTCTTGAAAACTGAAGGAACAATGTATTCAACAGAAACATGAATGAAATGTTGACCAGATTGGAAAAAAAAAAAAAAAAAAAAAAAAAAAAAAAAAGAAAAACAGCTTTAACAGAACAAATTTTGAAAAGCTTTAATTGCTCACATCCCATTGCACACTGACTGCAAACACATGTGATTTACTGTGTGGCAATCCTTGTTTGGTTTTTGAGGAGGGGTCTTAGTTTCAACCTAGTGGAATCCCTTGCTCCATCTGTGTTGAAGACATCACACACGTTATTGAGAACTGCCTACAAAGGAAACCCAATGGATAGTGAAGGTCCTGCAACGTGAATTAATTTAGAGTTCTTGAAATTAAGGGGTTGTGAATGAATCAGAAGTCCAGAAGAAGCTAATAAAACTTGATAAACGGGCAAGACAGATAAAATTTATTGTGGTCAGGTACAGCATAATAAATCTTTCTGAATACCAAAAAGAATCACTTAGACTGTTCACATACACAGAGAGAGCCTAAGTTAGTTGGAACCTCTCAGGGGAACTATCTACCATCACTGTGGACGACTCACCAGAAATATCTGTTCAATGTGTAACAGTAACCCAAAAAGTAAGAAATTAGACTGGTTTAGAGAAGGAGACAGCATTGTCATCTTTTCATGCAGACCAATTACATTTTATAGTTCCATTCTGATACTGTCAGGAAAAAGGGACAAGTACCCATAAAAAGAAAGGCCAAATATCTTGACCTAACAAAAGCAACAGGAACATGTAAAAACGAGCCCAAATCCTATCGAAGACAAAATTATTTATTCCTCAAAACAGAGGAAACTAATAGCAGAACACTAATATTTCAGAATGAAGCCTTATACAAAATCCTAGTTAGAAGTAGCTTGAATGACTACTGCTCTTCATTCCAGGAAGACTACTTCAGTTCAACCCACTACAACCCTATCTAGCAGCCTAATTCCACCGTGCCCATTCTGTTTTCATACTACTGTGAAAGCAGACCAAGGAGATTCTGGTAAGAAAGCTCCACAGCACTACGACAGACTGAACCAATGCTGTTCCCAAAAGAAGAGCATTTTGTAACAGAATAAACAGAGATGATGCTTCATTATCTTCCCCGCCCCCAAAAGCAAAACTCATCTCTTTCATTGTAAGATATCCTACTTTGCCAAAGGAAGGACACAAGAGCTGATTTACTTTGCGTACAAAGCATTTCAGGTCTTACTGAAATGTTAACTTAAAGTCTACCATGATATCAAAAGAAGTTGCAGGTCTGTTGTTTTTCTAATGTGAAGAAAACATCTGTCTCATCTAGAAGAGACACTGTTTATATACCAGATATTTTGATTTAGATATTTCCAGCTATTTAAAAAACAAACAAAAAACCCCAAACCTTTGAGCACCCCAGATCAACTTCCCACTATTTAGATTACTCTCGTTGTATATATGAGCTCCCCCTTCTTCATCTTCTCACTCACTCATGTTGTAAGCCCATCATATCTATTCCTCCTTTAATTACTTAGCAATAGAAATCAAGATAGGTCTCATGTTCCTGAGGCTAGATTACTTTTCGTCTGTATTTCAACTTAAGATTTTGGGTTTTCCCCAATGTTTTAATCTTTTTCATTGGTTTCAAGTTGTTTCTCCTTGCTGTTCCCAAATTGTTCACATTAATCCCATACTGGACAGCAGATGCTAATGCCCAGCACACCTTCCTGACAATCACTCACTTTGATGTTCAGCCACTTGAGAACAGAATTAACCCTTCTGGGCCACAAACTAAACTCACATCTTTCAAAGGTGCTCCTGCTTGATGAGAGGTGAATCCCCCCTCCCGTTACAACGATCTGCATTCTTGCCCCCAATTTGTATGACCCTACGCTTAGCAAAGCTGACCTGTCCAGTGTTTGCCCTCCCAAAGTACACAAACAGTCCAGATATTTTTTTTATACTAGTGACTCCACTAGCAACACACATATTTGATAAGGCTTCAATTTACAGTGATATTTCTAGGACCTCTACAGACAGTTTGTAATTTTTAATAGCTTTTTCATTTTTTTATTGTCATTTTGTATCTTTATAATTTCCTGATCAGAATGTCATACACTGTCTAGCCAACAGCCTGACAGAAATCCAAGTATATTACATCGGCATTTGAAAATCTAAGTATGTTACAACTGCATTTGACATTGACACATTTATCAAACTTTCATCTCATAAAAAATAGCTATCACATTAGTTTGACAAGATATATTTTCCATAGCCACATACTCACTGAAAGCAACTATATTATTATCCTTTAAAACTTTATTGATCAAAATTCATGTCAGCCACACCATTATTTTGGCCAAGGCAAATACCAGGCTGACAGGACTATAATTATTTGAGTCATCTTGTTCAACCTTTTAAAATGTTGGCAGGGCATTGTCTTTCAACCAGTCTTCTGAAACTTCCCTAATGTTCTGGAAAAAAAAAAAATCAACATCAACAACCCAGAGAGCGTTTCAGCCATCTCTCTTAAAACTCTGAAATGGAAGTGTTTCAGTCTTTATTTTTAAAATTCTACCTTTAGAGGCTGAATAAATGCTGGGATGGAGAAAGGAATCTCATCACTGTATGATACTTTTGCTTCTTCCCCAAATGCAAAATAGACATCACTACTAACGTAAAATTTGCCTTGCCAGGATTTGATGTTTTGCCAACAGACATATATAAGACTTTAGTAGTGACCGTGCACAACCTCTTGTATTTGTCCTTGAGAGCAAACTCACCCAAATTACTGCAGCTCTTTTCCTATCCGTCTGGTCATTCTGTGATGTGGTGGCTCAAGGCAGGCTGCAGTCAGTGCCTTATATTAGGTTTTGTTTTAGGGGAGTGGAGAGGATTTCCCACCTGTTGAACACCCCTTAAAACCTCTTGAGGAACAGGTAATGCAGTTTTTAATATAAAATGTTCCTTTCACTCCTATGAGTCTACCTGATTCTTCCTAAATAAATTGTAACCATAGACTGATATTTCAATCACACAACTTTTTTGGTAAGTTTTCATATTGAAATATTTTGTTGCATCATGGCTTAAAGGAGAGTATTTTATTCTTTGGTCCAGACCACAAGGGTGTTGGCTATCCTAAATAAGGGGAGGGGGGGTGGGGGCAGAGCAGAGATACTGTTGGTGACTTCCTGCATTAATTCATCTATCTTCCTGCTACTCAGTAAGACTACAACATTCCCACATGCATAGAAGTCACACTCCCATCCTCCTACTGTTAAATCACATTTTTCCTCTCATTCTCACAGGGTGGCTCTGTAACAGTGCACAGGAATCAAGACAGACAAGACATTTTTCAAAGAACATTTTATGAGCAGTTCTATATACTCATTATAAAAAAAAAAAAAAAAAAAAAAAAAAAGACTAAAAATATACTTGGACAACAAAAGACTCTTTTGGAGGGGGAAAAAATGAGTAGCTAGGCAATGCATTAAAATTATTTCCCTGGCTTCCATTCAGATGCTGTCCAAGCACAGCTTCATTGTTTGGCATGTCGCTTTCATCTCCTCACGTCACCTTCATTGTCTCACTCAGATAACCTACAGATAAAAATATAGAGAGCCCTATTCTAGGATTCAGCAATATTAACCCAGTAGCCAGCAGCAAAAACTGGGGCCTCTGTGAATACAGAGCGTAGGGAGAGTGAAAGCTTACATCAAACTGAGGCATGTGACTTTCAGGTTCACTTACAAAGCAGGACGTGTTCGTTATCCATGGTGAGAGGGGCTTAGCAGCCTACTGCATCTGCGTGTTCTCACAGGAAGACAGTGTAATGGAGGAAAGGGAATACTGAATCTGAAATTCATTTTGTTGGCCTAATGCATTTTAGATTAATTACAGAAAATTATTTCCCTTTTCACTTCCACATCAATGACTTTTTTTGCTTCTCAGGCCTCTTTAACATAAAATATTGGTCCCCCTCAGTAATCTGCCACTAAAACACAGCCAGCACAGAATAGCAGTGCACATACCTCAAAATGTTTTGGAGAATATCTATAAGGAAAGAAAAAAAATAACCTTATCCAGGTGAAACCGCAAAAGGAAATTCTGGTTGATGGAACCCCTCAGCACCCTCTCAAAGTAACAGAAACAGCACCATCAAGGGGATAGTCATGATGATTCTGATATCATTGATATTTTTATTATTATTGTTGTTGTTATTGTGGTTTAAGAGAACACTGACATTTTATGGTTACAAATCAGAAATAACCAGCTCACTGTCCAGAGACATGGCTTAGGGCTCCTGCTGATGCATCGTCTTTTCAGCCCACCTTTCTGCCATCCCTTGTGTGCTGCTTTTTCGAGCACTCCTCCACTATGCAGCATATATATTTTCCAGTCTTCTTCCACTGCTCATCACTGCTGCCTCACTGTCACAGAGAAAAGGTTCCTCTCCCTCTGCAGAGCAAGAAACAGAACATATCCTGCCCTACTGTTACGTTGCTGTCTGCCTCTGCAAATCACCCTGGATTGTCACTATGGAGCAACAGAGAGACGGAGCTGCAGCAGGACATCAGCATCCCTTCCATTTTCAGCACAGTTCTGTCTTACTGTGCAATATGCTTAAACTAGTAGCAAACTAAAGCAAAATAGGAAGGATATGTTTGATAAGGGAGGCCTTATCTGTCTTTGCTGCCTTCAAAACTACCAAAAATGGGGGGAAGGGAGGCACTGTGAAAGGCAATGCTTTTCCAGACTGCAGCATCTAGGAGCCAGACTCTGCCACACGCACTCAGCACACACACAATAGACGCAGTTGCCCTAGCAACAGCATCGCAGGGAAATTTTTCAGTAAAGCTTCTTGCTTTCTACCAAGGTTACTTCCAGATTACCAGTTAACACTGAGATCTGTATGGATCAGAGCACATCATGCATCTGTCTTGAACAGGCCTGCATGAAATGATGTGATGGCCACACCACAGGGAAGAATAGGGCACTCCACAAGTTTACCAGGGAACCGGGCTCTGAAACCACCCAGCACTTCATCCGGCAGCTACAGCTTGCAAGCTCATGCACTGTCACTTCACAACAGAATAAAACTGTGATCTGTTGTAATGAAATGTTCTTTAGTTGTTCATTTGTTTTCTTAGAAACTGCTAGCTTTCAATAAAGATCTACAGCATGTTTCTGCCACAATTTTTCTCTGCAATAAGAGACTTAAGTTTTTAATACAGATCACCACCTCAAAAAAAATATCCTAAGTAGAAAATAAAACCAGAAAACACCTAAGTTGCTTATTTTTACACATACTTTATCCTTTCACTAATGCTGTTAAAAGGCAGTGAAAGTATGTGGTGCAGCATCTGTCTTGAAAAAAATTTGGTCACAAAAAAATAATAATTGAATAATTTGCAAGCTTAAACTACATCAGTGAGTTAGTTTACCTTGTTTCATTTGGTATCCTTAGTTTTTCAGATAAAGAAAAACATGTTAATTTTTCCCCTCCAAGATGAAAGAAATTTTTTCTCACATAAACATTTAAGCTGTGACCAACTGACCCTCCCAAACAAAGAATAAAGAATAGAGACTGAGACTTGTTCAAAACCTAAACCAAACATCTCTCGAGAAAATATTTCCTCATCAGCTCTTTCTACTTAAAGAAGGAACAAGTTTTAAACCTTGGCCTTTTCAAGTTTTTGGCACACGATCTCTTTTGACCGGAGAGCTGCAAAAGTAACCCCCTGCATAATCAAACGGCAAGACAGAACTGTAGAAAACCTCCAGATTTCTTGACCCTCTGTTAATAAAGGATATTGCAAAATAGATATTAACTTTAGCTCTGGAAGAACAAGCAAGTGTAAGACAAAAGAAGCTACTACGACAATTTAAACCAGATCAAGTTGAATCCTCCACCATATAATGTCATGACTGGATATCCTAAGGAGATGCCATTGCTTAAAAAAACCTATTCCTGTTGCAGTAATAATTTGGGTAAAGGTCTCCAGCTTGAATTAAGAAAATATGACTATATAATCACACTTGTCCCTGTGCTTTTAATACCTTACATACCCAGCAGCATAAGATAGAACCAAATCTCAGAAGCAACACTAGAAAAGGACACACAGAAAAACTGCTTTAAGAAGCCTCTCTTCACCTAGTTGTAGGGAGTTTTCTGGGGAATTCAGGAAAGAATTACTATTTTCTTTTTCTTTTAAGAGATGTAGCTTTTTGCTCTTCCTACTGTCCTTCAAAGTGAATTCTGCAAGGGATTCCCAGCCCTCAGAGCTGCATAACAAGACTAATCATTGAAGGCTCTCACTGGGGTAAATCAGACAGGCGTCCACATCCTGTACAGATAATTTCTCATTTCAAACCAGCTTTCTTGGGATGCTCCAAATCAAAGGAGCAGAACTTCATGCCAACAGGAAGGACGATTTAACAGAAAATGCCTGGGACTGCAATTCAAAGAACCTAGCTCTAGTCCCAGATCAACCAGAGCCCAGCGTTAGCTCGAGCAAACCAACCGAGCTGGTGCCTCTACTCCGTGGCTGTGGAATGTCAATAGCACTGCTTCTTAAGCATTTCCATTTGAGGCACTTGGGCACTGTCACTGCGATCACCAAAGGAGAACCTATACAGATCAAGAGCAATTAATTCCTAAACATCCATTCAGAAGAACCTAATAAATTACTTAATAACAGTGCTTTTTCTTCTTTTTTGAAGAACCAAACATTTTTTATGTTTTCAGCCACTCATTTACAGATAGATAGAGGTGATAAGGTCTAAGGCTCTTTCACTATCATTTAAGAAAATAAGGCTAAAATAATGCATGCTTTCAAAACTGCCAACACTTTTGATCAAGGCCTTAGAATTCACTTGCAGTTCCAGCCTACAGTAAGGGCAGCAACCTCCCGGGTCCCTCCTTCCAAAGTGCCTTCTCATAATCATCACCTTCACCCACCTCACAAACTGCTCCAAACTGAAGATGTTCCACCCAGGAAAAAACAAAACCAACCAAAACAAACCCACAAGCTGCTGAATGCATTTTAAATGAGCTATTTGCAACATCAAAAATTGCAACATAGTTATTAACAACCCTTTGTTAAAAGACCATTTTTATGTTTTCACTTCTCTGCTCACCTGAAAGTTTTTGTGCGTTGTCAAAAACAAGCTCAGTACGAAATCAAATACAAAGCTGCAAGATGGCAAAGGTGCCAGAGGAAACTGATGTTAGAGCAGCGTAACACAACCAAGCACTATGCTTAGTTTGTTTCTGTTGCTGTTTTTAAAGTCACAGGCACTGAGATGTTTAATTAAGGCTTACTACAGTAAAAGATAACCTACCTCTTACAATGGAAGAGATCTTTAATCAATAAAACTGGAAGGAGACAAAGCAAAAACTACGCAGGCAGAAGCTGCCTCTTGGCAGGGCTGGGGGAAGGGGAAGAATGCAGCCTTTTGTTACGCACATTTACAGTGGCCTTAACATCGGGAACATGAGAAAATACATAAACGAAATTTGTTGTGGAAGAAAAAAAAAAAGCCATCATCTCTTATCATCAACGCCTCTGCAGAAGAAACTTAGTTTGAAAGGAAGACTTGTGCTTTCCAATCAGAAGAATGGAATAGCCTGACCTTATTTCAAATACTGTAGAATATTAACAGTAAATGCAAAATCATGAAATCAGGATTAGCATATTAAGTTATCTACTGCATTTAAATCTGGTTATATTATAAATTCTTTTCTTCTGGGAGAAGAGAACAAGTAGCTCGATTCCCCTTCTCCTCACTGAGCTTCTGATCAAGGTTTAGGACTGTCTTTTGCCTCTAGCCTAAATAAGACAGTGTTCCTCATCACTCAACACACATCCTAAAAGCAAAATACAAGGAAGATAAATGTTAGCTTATAACAGAAGTCTGCCACTCCTACTCACATATTTATAGCACCAGGGTTGAGCATAAGGGTAGTAGAATTTAAAATAACTATAAGGATATTAAGGACTCTGAGGTCAAGTAATCAGAAGGGGTAGCACACTAGGCACAGGGAAAAACGTAGCCTACCAGTGCAACGATCCCGCTCTCTGTAAAGCCACCCAGAGGTTACTGAAGTGTCCAAACGACACGATGATCCAGTACCGCCGATTAATACAGCAATACCTAACACAGCAATTTTGAAGAGTAAGAGTTAGCATTCAAAATTGAAGGGGAAAGGGTTGTACGTTAGTTATGGGAGAAGTTCCAAGCCCATAGGGCCTGAAATTAGGAATTACATTAGAAAAAATTGTGATTGGCCATACAACTTTTCAAACAGACTGTTTTAGTTGCAAGGTCAGAAACTCCAAGGCCAGAACATCTGAAGCACTAGGAACAGCATAATCTCCATTAGTAACTAAAGTTAAATTATTTTAAGATATTCTTGGCCAATACAGTGTACGGAAAGCGTTCTTACAACAAGTTTTTGCTGAGAACAAGGGTTTGCACCTCTGAATTAAAACTGATGCAAAGTTTGAACTGGACAAAGGCTGCAGCTCCAGCGAGGAGGTCTGCACCAGCCACCCCAGCAGAAGCTGACGCCTCCACGCAGACGGAGCTGCTGAAGGGAGAGGATGCAGAGCAGACCTCAGGCTGCAGGAACTGCCTGGACATTTCTCCTGGGGCAGGGATCGGCGACAGCCCTGCCTGCAAAAGGCGTGCCCAGGCACAGCACGAAGCGTTGAGGCTGTGTAGCATCAGGGAGGCTGAGAAGAGTTAGATAGCCGATTCCACGTATTTTGCACCAGAACCACAGCCCCTGGCCAAACAGCCAAAAACTTCCCACCGACACACACAGAAGGGAGGAGGGGCAGTGACGCTGAAGAGTGGAACCTTGCAAAAGCAAGGGCCAGCAGGAGGAAGAGGCTTCCCCCGAAACCTGAGGCGCCCTTGCAGAATCACTTTGCTGCTTTGCAGACCAAAGAGGAAGGACCCAGCACATCAGGAGAGATGCTGGAGTTCAGCAAAGCAGCCCAACCTGCTCATGTAACGACCAGTGCAACTATTAAAAGACGATGGGTGATAGTAGCGGGTGACTCCCTTCTAAGAGGCAGAGGCACCCATCTGCCGACCCGACGCACCCTCTAGAGAGGTGTGCTGCTTACCGGGGGCTCCTATCAGGGATGTCACCAAGAGACGACCAAAGCTCATACAGCCTACTGACTATTATCCACTGCTGCTGTTTCACATGGGCACCAGTGACACAGCCAGGAGCAGCCTGAGGAGTATCAAGGACAACAGGGCCCTGGGAGCAATGGTTAAGGACTCTGGGGCACAGGTAGTCTTTTAATCTATCCAGCTGGTCAAAGGGAGGGGGCCTGCAAGGGCCAGTCGAATCTGGCAAGTGAACAAATGGGCACAGGAATGGTTCCACAGCCAGGGGTTCGGCTGCTTAGAACCTTCCCCTTCAGGAAGCCTGGTCTACTGGGGGCTGATGGAGTAGACCTGACGGAAAAGGGAAAGAGTGTCTTTGGCCAAAGGCTTGCCAGACTGGTTAAGAGGGCTTTAAACTAATGCTGCTGAGGGAGGAGAACCAGCTCATCCCACCACTGTCAGTATGGCGTCAGTGCCACCAACAGGTGCCCAGAACCTGGGGAAGGACGGCAGGTAAGTAGGAGAGCACCTGAAGTGCAGCTCAAGGGAATTCCAGCCGCTCTAGCCAGCGAGTCAGCTTCACTGAGGGCGCAGCGTAAGTGCCTCTATGCCAATGCACGCAGCACGGAGAACAAACAGGAACAGTTAGAGATGCGCAGGTGCCTGCAGGGCTACGACCTTGTTGGCATCACGGAGACCTGGTGGGATGGCTCCTATGACTGGAGTGTTGGGATGGAGGGATACAGGCTTTTTAGGAAGGACACGCAGGGGAGACAAGGCAAGGGCATTGTCCTCTACGCCAATGACCAACTAGAGTGCACGGAGCTCTGCCTGGGGATGGATGAGGAGCTGACAGAGAGCTTAGGGGTCAGGATTAGAGGGAGGGCAGAGACAGGCAACATTTTAGTGGGCATCTGCTACAGATCACCTGGTCAGGAAGACCGAGTGGGTGAGGCCCTCTGTAGACAGATAGGAGCAGCCTCATGCTCACAAGCCCTGGTGAGCCTCATGGGGGACTTCAACCACCCCAATGTCTGTTGGACGGAAAACACAGCAGGGCACAAGCAATCCAGGAGGTTCCTGGAATGTGTGGGTCATAACTTCCTCCTGCAAGTGACAGAGGAGCCAACGGACCTTGTTCTCACCAACAAGGAGGGGCTGGTGGGGAATGTGGAGCTCAAGGGCAGCCTTGGATGCAGTGACCATGAGATTGTGGAGTTCAAGATCCTTAAGACACTGAGGAGGGAGTGCAGCAAGCTCTCTGCCCTGGACTACAGCAGAGCAGACTTTGTTTAGCCTCTTCAAGGATCTGCTGGGTAAAGTACCATGCCATAAAGACCTGGAGGGAAGAGAGGCCCAATAAAATTGGTTAATATTCAAGAAGCACCATCTCCTAGCTCAGAAGCGATGCATCCCAATGAAGAAGTCAGGCAAAAACACCAGGAGGCCTGCATGGATGAACAAGGAGCTCCTGGAGCAACTCAAAAACAAAAAGGAAGCCTACAGAGGGTGGAAGCAAAGACAGGTAGCATGTGAAGATTACAGAGAGATTGTCCAAGCAGCCAGGGATCAAATAAGGAAAGCCAAAGCCCTGACAGAATTAATTCTGAACCAGGGATGTCAAGGGCAACAAGAAAAGCTTCTTTAGGTACACTATGGATAAAAGGAACATCAGGGAGAATGTAGGCCCTCTCTGTAAGGAAACAGGAGACTTGGTTACCCAGAACATGGAGAAGGCTGAGGTACTCAACGACTTCTTTGCCTCAGTCTTCACCAGCGAGGGCTCTAGCCACATTGTCCAAGTCACAGAATGCAAAAGCATGGACTAGAAGAATGAAGAACCACCCACTGTGGAATAGCAGCAGGCTCGAAACCGTCTGAGGGACCTGAAGGTGACAAGTCCATGGAACCTGATGAGATGCATCTGCGGGTCATGAGGGAGTTGGTGGATGAGGTTGCCATGCTGCTGTCCATCATATTTGAGAAGTCGCGGCAGTCTGGTGAGGTTGCCACTGACTGGAAAAGGGGAAACATAACCCCCATTTTTAAAAAGGGAAACAAGGAAGACCCAGGGAACTACAGGCCAGTCAGTCTCACCTCTGTGCCTGGCAAGGTGATGCAGCAGATTCTCCTGGAAATCATGCTAAGGCATATGGAAAATAAGGAGGTGATTGGTGACAGCCAACATGGCTTCACTAAGGAAAAATTGTGCCTGACAAATCAGGGTTACAGCATCAGTGGACAAGGGATGACCAACTGATGTCATCTACTTGGACTTGTGCAAAGCATTTGACACTGTCCCGCACGACATCCTTCTCTCTAAACTGGAGAGGCATGGGTTTGATGGACGGACCACTTGGTGGATAAGGAATTGGCTGGATGGCCGCACCCAAAGAGTGGTGGTCAATGGCTTGATGTCCAAGTGGAGACCGGCGACAAGTGGCGCTCCTCAGGGGTCTGTGTTGGGACTGTTTAACATTTTTGTCAGCGACACAGAAAGTGGGATTGAGTGCACGCTCAGCAAGTTCGCCAACAACACCAAGCTGTATGGTGCAGTCGACATGCTAGAGGGGAGGGATGCCATCCAGAGGGATCTTGACAGGCTGGAGAGGTGTATCCATGCAAACCTCACGAAGTTAAACAAGGCCAAGTGAAAGGTCCTGCACACAGCTCAGGGTAACCCTTGGTGAACATAGGCTGGGAAATTGTTTGTTTTGTTTAGAAGGGAGGGCTACGGTGGCAGCTTCCGTAACCTGCTGGAAGTTTCCCCTTTGTCCAGTGGACTCAGCCGAGCCTATGGGGGACCCATCGCTGACCAGGGTCAAGACAATTGGTGACGCAAGGTTCCCTGATAATGCCTCTATGATATTGTATCTAAGAAGGGGGAAAATAATTAAAAAAAAAAAAGAAACAAAAAAGAAGAGATGATGTGAAGGAGCTGAGCGGGGGCAGAGAGGGGGAGGTGCAGGCCTTGTGGGCCTTGCAGGCCTCACCCTCTGGCCTTTCGTCGGGCGGCCGACTGGGCCCAACTCAGCCCGGCCCGGCTGCAAGAGGCGGAGAGGAGATGAGATGTGAAGAGAACCTGAGAGGCGTCTGCCTGAGCCTGTTGTGAAGAATTTCTTGTGAGAGGAATGGCTGCAGATGCCAAGGTCAGTGAAGAAGGAGGGGGAGCAGTAATGCTGCTCCTGGCAGAGATTCCCCTGCAGCCCGTGGTGCAGCCCATGGTGGAGCAGGCTGTGCCCCTGCAGCCCATGGAGGCCCACGGAGGAGCAGAGATCCACCTGCAGCCCATGGAGGATCCCACCCAGGACAGGCGGATGCCTGAAGGAGACTTTGACCCGTGGAGGGCCCGCAGTGAGGTAGCCATTCCTGAGGGACTGCACCCCGTGGAAAAGGACCCACACTGGAACAGTTGGTGAAGGACTGTAGCCCGTGGGTGGGACCCCAGGATGGAGCAGGGGAGGAATGTGAGGAGTTCGTCCTCCAAGGAGGAAGGAGCAGCAGAAAGTGACATGCGATGAACCGACCACAACCCCTGTTCCCTCTTCCCCCCTGTGCCACCTTGGCGGGTGTGGGACATGGGGGAAGGAGGTAGAGATAATTGAAAATAAAGTTAAGCCCAGGAAGAGAGAAGGGTGGAGCAAAGTTGGTTTTGTTCTCTTCCTCCTTATCCTGCTTTGGTTTTATTAATAATAAGCAGTTTTCCCCAAGCTACGTCTGTTTTGCCCATAACAGTAATTTCAATGATCTCTCCCTGTCCTTATCTCAAACCTCAAGCCTTTTTGTTATATTATCTCTCCCCTGTTCTCTCGGAGGGTCGGGGGAGTGAGCGAGACTGCGTAGCTCGGTCCTGAGTGGGGCTAAACTACGACAGATGTAAAGTTCTGAAGAAAGTCTCTACCAGTCTGCCTGCAATACTGACAAGGGATCTAGCTTTTCCATAGGGAGAGCCAAAGAATAATTTTCTTTTTTTTTTTTTTTCAAATGAGGTCTGATTAAAATTTAACACTGTTAAATAACATATCTAGGAGCTCAAATAGCCTACTTTTAAAAGTGAAAATTGCAAGACAAGCAGCATCTTTAAAAATCAGCTTCTTTAGGTGGCTAAAACAGCGCAATGGAGTACAACTTATGTCAGAGTTTTAAAATTTGGGCTACTACCCGCTCATTCCTATCCAGGCTGTCACAACACACAGCACAAATGTGATAGGGTTTGGGCTATAGCACTATTTTACAACAAAATTTCTGTTCAAATGTCTGACCAAGCTAGTAATCGTCATCGCCACTCAGGAGAAACTCTAATGAGTGACACAACTGCAGGCACCTCAGGAACAAGATAGGACAAGCAGCCAAATTCCAGAAGGTGGGCAAATGCCACGCAGTCTCACCTTCTCCTTTGCGTACCACATTAACTCCATATCCATGATTAGAAGCAAAACAAAACAGGAACTAAGAGGAAAAGCCTTGAGGGTTTAGTAACACTTTTCCTTTATATTTAAGCATAAATAGCACGTAAGGCACTACGTGACCTTGTCCACAGCCTATGGTGCACGCTGTAAATTGTCTTCTGCAAGTGAAGTCGTTTCCCTTTGGAGTGAAAGCCAGGGAATGCTGTCGCTGCTACAGTCAGCACGTGTTTGCTCACCTCTCTGTGTTTATGCTTACTGTTTCAAGGCTTGTGAGCTAAAATAGCTTACAGCACTGTACAAATGTAGAATTTGATAGGTTAGAAAAATCTGTTTAATGCATTATGTGAAAGCAGGGAAGAACGTGAACCATGAGAGGTTTAATCAATTCCCAGAGCAGCTGATTCTGAAAAGCAGCAGTGACATGGAGCATTGCCCATTTCAGTAATCTGCACTGGGAAATTCACAGGCTGTATCTGCAATGACCATAGTTGGGAAGGGAGGTCTTTTTATTTTGATTACTCTGCTGAATTATCACAGTAGAACTGCTCTCTGATTTAAATATAAAACTAACACTGCTAGAGCCTGTGATTTTTTTATATATTCAGTTCACTAAACTGTCTATGCCACTACAATAACTGAAGGTGTCTCAGTCTGAAGCATTTATCCTGTCTTTGAAACGCTATTAATGTTATCATTCCTGTATCACACAGATTGGAAATTTTGGCAGAGAAGATGCCATCCAGAGGAACCTGGACAAGCTCAAGAAATAGGCCAAGCTCAGGAGGTTCAATAAAACCAAGTACAAGGTCCTGTATGTGGGTCGGGGCAATCCCCAGTATCAATACAGGCTGGGGGATGACAGGATTGAGAGCAGCCCTGTTGAGAAAAACTGGGAGGTACTGGTGGATGAAAAGCTGGATATGAGCCAGCAACACCTGCTCACAGCCCACAAGGTCAATCATATCCTGGGCTGCATCAAAAGAAGCGTGGCCAGTAGGTCAAGGGAGGTGACTCACCTCCCTCTACTCCGCTCTGGTGAGACCCCACCTGGAATCCTGTGTCCAGTTCTGGAGCCCCCAGCATAAGGAGGACGTGGACCTTCGTGGGCCACAAAGATGATCAGAGGGTTGGAGCACTTCTTCTGCGATGACATGCTGAGAGAGTTGGGGCTGTTCAGCCTGGAGAAGAGAAGGCTCTGGGGAGACCTGGAGCGGCCTTCCAGTACCTAAAAGGGGCTTATAAGAAAGATGGGGAGAAACCCTTCAGCAGGGCTTGTTGTGATAGGACAAGGGGTAATGGATTTAAAATTGACAGAGGTAGATTCAGACTGGATATAAGGAAAAAATTTTTTACAATGAGGGTGGTGAAAGACTGGCACAGGTTGCCCAGAGAGGTGGTGGATGCCCCATCCCTGGAAACATTCAAGGCCAGGTTGGCCGGGGCTCTGAGCAACCTGATCTGGTTGGAGATGTCCCTGCTCCTTGCAGGGGGGTTGGACTAGATGACCTTTAAAGATCCCTTTCAAGTCAAACCATTCTATGATTCTATAATGATTCCATGACTCTTTTGAGTATCCAAGTTGCTTACAAACCAAAGCATTGTTTTCAAAAGAATTTTTCAATAGCATTCTACTTGCACCTCAAAATAAAACACAAACTCTTCAGTGATCTCAGCGCTCCACACAACTGATTTGCCTACAGTCACAACAAGAAAGAGTTACTGCCAGAATAGTCATTTGCCCTGTCTTCATGCTGTACCAACGTGGATGTATTACTTCTGCATAATAATTTAAGCCAGGATTAATGAAAGCAGATTGAAGAAATATGAGCATGCCCTCTGCATTGCTCTGCTTTTTGCTAAGGCACAGAATAGCTGCAAGTGTCCCATCTCCCTCTTTCATCATGTCTCAGAGCTCCAAAGCTTAAAGACTGACAGGGTAGCAAGCAATAAGCTACTTTTTTTCTCCTCCATTTTTTTTATTTTAACCTAATCAATGTCAATCGTTCTGCTTAAGTCAACAAGTGTTTGGATATACACCTTTCATCACGCAGTGGAAGCCTCAGGGTAAGTTGAGAACTTTGCAGGCTTTGACACCTGAAGCTTGAAGGCCTCTGGACCCAATCCTCTTCCTTCTCCTGTATTGATAATGGAATTCATACTCCAAAAGATTCCTGAAAAACACTCCCTTTTAGGATGGACCCTGCTCAACTGAAAAACAGACAATGACCTGTCTGTCATTCCTCCTAATTAAAGGTATTCTTTCCCACATAAATCAAATATAATCAAAACAATTATGCCTAAGGATAAAATACACATTTGCTTTTTCTCTTCAATTAATGTCCTCTGCTTTAGATCTCCTCTTATGGTCAGGATACAGATGAGCAGACAGTATACCAAAAGACTTCTAAAAGGACTATTTTGAGCCACAGTAGTTAAGCTGCACAGGGACAAAGGTAGGCAGTAGAGGAAATAGAAGAACTTAAAAATTATTTTTTGGTTCATCTCACCATTGCCTCTAACACTTGAGCAGAAATTCTTATAACTGCTCTTTTGAGATTTTGTTTTTCTCCCTTTCTTTCCGTGTTTATCATTCGATCTATGTAGTTTCCCATTTTTGGGTAGTTTTGGCAGGTCCCACTGGTTGCTTAGAGATGCTTCATTTTTTTATTGCTCCTTTTCTGTTTGTACTGTAATTTTATTGTGAATGTCACCTCCAACAAGACTAGATTTCCAAGTAAAGCAAGATACACTCAGAAAGGCCCTTTTAAACAACCATGCCAAGGTCTACAGGGCAGCACACTACATGTTTTTTTCTCTCCTACATCCGAGGAGCATCTGAAAGACTCCTTAGCAACATTTAACAGAGCCTCACATGAAACAGCAAGCATGTCTCTAGCAGTCTGTCTTACAGGACAGGATGGTTTTGACCTCCGAAGGTGAAAGAATGTTTTTGTGGACGTTTTTGTGCAGAGAAACAAAAAGTTAAATGTGCGCTGCCAAAATCACCCAGCAAAACAAGTGTGTTTAGTGGGGGGGGAGAAGGGAGAATAAAAGCAGCAGCATCTTTACCTCCCAGACAGGCCCACTCTCCCAGTCACATCCTCAGCCAACCTCCAATGTTTTGTAAGACAGTGCCATGCTGTGGACACTCTGCTCCGCTGCTGCTGCGCTCCGCAGTCTCTGCAGGTACAGTAGGCCTCCTTCCTGACCCACTTTCCTCACCAATCTCTATTTAGCTCTACGCTAGTGATGCTCCTGGCATGACAATCAGATACTGCAGCCTGCAGTGCAGTTCGTTACAACACATCCGCGAGCTCCTAGTAAATTCAGTGGAAAAGTACTGTGTCAACGCCGCTTAATTAAACTGAAGTCATTTTCATAAACTTACGTCAAATGCAACAGCAACAAAAAAAAGTGCTCAAGAGATTTAAAAGACGCCTTTTTATTTTAAATCTACTAAATTTGCTAGGCATAAAATAAATCCAGCAGATCTTTTCTGCTCAAGGGCTGCAAAAGGAAAAAGCTATTAGAGCTAGTACCTTTTGTCTGGATTACCTAATCAATCTTATAACTTGTGCCAGTTAAAACTTGTCATCATTCCTCCCACTTATTTCTCACTAGAGAAGGGCTCCACACCTCAGTGTCCAGTGAAACTGTAAACTTAATCTCACCACAACTATTAAAATTATCCTACTAGATGCACTGGGACCAAATTCCTCCCTCAGACACAGCCACCTGCAATTAACTTCAGATTTTCCTTGCACACACATGTGTGAGGGTAAAATTTGTTTTGGGACACTCACCATTATACGAGACAGTTAGGACTGTTCAGTCTCCAAAGTTAAGATCTAAAATGCGGATACCTCTGAAACCAAGTCATTGGATATTGATCATATTCCATTTATCTGAAAAAAAAAAAACCAAAATCATCTCCCTTCCTTTATAGGGGAATACTGTAACAAATGGCCATAACTTGGGCACTCAGTCAAAGGATCTATTGATACCATAGGTTATATGCTAGTAATTCACCACACTAAGAATCTATACCTCCTTCCTGGGCATTTAAGTTAACTGCAGAGTTCTGCAGTGAATATAACCAAGGCAGGCATACCACGTGCACGTGAACTGTGTTGCTGGTATTTTGCATGTAGAAGGCACTGAGATATGAAATACGTAGGGGTCTTACCACCTTTCCCTTTGGCAAGACACTGTTTCTATTCAGTGGAATAGTTTTGTACTTGCAAAACTCAGATCCTTATCAAAAACAAGTTTTGAGAATTATTCAGCATTATTACACCAAAACATTTTAAATTACTCATCATAAGATTAGAAACACTGATTTTGAAACAGTCTAAAAACAGTACAAACTTATGTTTAGCACTGACAATATACAAAAAAAAAAGCAGAAAATTAAGTATGGCAACATCAAATGGTTCACAAGAGACAGATGCTTTGGGGCAATGAATGCCTTACAAGTGTGGATCATTTACAGATTATATTACATAGGGCAGGGAGCACGAGGAGCAATTATTCACCAAGCAGTCCCAGCGTACACTAAGGACAACCACAGATCCGATCCTTTGCAGGAGTTTATTCATGTGCAACACAGCCAGTTTTGCTGGGGAGCAAGAACTATTACTAAAAAATTCTTGTAGCTTGGCATACACTGCACAAACTGACAGTTTTTTGTACTTGCACTATCATAATCACAGTAATTTACTGAATCAACTAAAGATTCCCAAAAATCGACCCCACGGTGCTTATGTAAAACCTCTGCAACAAGTAGTCTGATTATCCATTAAGTGGGGTGATACCAGCCAACAGCAAGAGAAAACAAAATTAAACATCCATCAGAATGTGCAATTCATCCAAATTCCATACCACCGGCACCTACGAATATATGAGTCATTATAGTAATGGACAAGGTAATTATATTGCATCACCTTGACCCAAGGAAGACTTCTCATCTTCAGATAAAAGATGCAATCCAGACTCGCATTTTTATGACTAAGGAACCATGCAAGAAGCATAGCTTGTGTAAAGCAGCACCCCTAGACTAGCAGCTGTGTAGACAGAGAGGAGATTCAACATCATAAATCCACTGTAGGCTTCACCTTTTACCCGCCAGCGGCTTACATCAACACTAAGCAGCCTTCCTCTTAGACTACAATCCTCAGCCTTGGGCTAGGTAACGTACTCTTCACTCCCTCCAAGCGGTTCACATTTAAACCTGAGACGAGCCGACAGAATTCAAACAGGACTCTTCAGGAAGGACACAGCTAGGACAGCTGTTAGTGACAAATCTACCATAACTCACAGACACCTGGCAAAAACAGAAGGTATTTAGAGGTACGTAACTTCTTTGTTGCTACCTATGGGCAAGCCTCAACAACAAAACTAAGAGATTATTTTGCTGCCTTGCTAATTATTAAAGAGATGATAGGATCACCCTCAGAGCAGCCCCAGGGCAAAGAGTCTGGCAAAGGAGAGATCCTCCTGACCATGCTCCTCTAGAATTAAATTTTACATCTCATTCAATTTTAGCTTACTGAGCCACGGACCACAAAACTAAACCCAGACCTTTGCAAGTCACTTTTCTAACCTCATATCTAACTCCATTCAAGTAGAGAACACGTGGTGAGGCCTGGGAGTTTAGGAAGAGCAAATGAACTACTACACTGAATCAGTCCACTTCAGTGAAAGGTGTTTCACAGGGATGTAACACAAACCCTCACTAGACAGTTACAGAATAACCTACATAGTCTATTTTTAGGGTCCATTAAAGTTTATATCCTTTCAAAAGACTATAGTGATTTTTGTTTGCTTTTACTACATGAACTTGGAAATTCTTAATGTTAGCATTCAAACATTCATTGAGTCCTGCTATGATGTATTTCCTTCTCAAAAGCATTTGTTATTGTTGGGTTTGGTCTTGGTTTTTAATCAAACAAAAGCTCTCTAGGAATCCAAGGCTCTAATCTGAATTGTTACTGCTTGAATATCTGTTTAAAAATGTAAAAGTAGAATGGACTCTGGTTTACATGGAAAACTACAGAAGTAATAGAAACCTAGGAAACCAAGCAAGCCCTTTAAGGGATATAATCTAAGATGCAATCATTAAATTGCTTCTTAGTCCCAGAGTATGGAGTCAGAGAAGAGAAAAGCCACAAAAAGAAATATTGGTTTCAACGGTTCCTTTCAATGTTACTGTGTTTAGTAAGCTAACTCTTGGTTGATTTGCAAAACCACACATGCCCATGGGAGTAGGATCTCAGATCGTTTAACATTATGGCAGATTTCCAGTTCTTGGCACAAGGGTTGTTTTTCTCCATGAATCAGCAACTGTCCATCACACTACAATCTGTGAAGTGAAAAACCCACCGCATCAGCATAAATTATATGCATGTGTATGTATACATCAGAGAGGACTTTTGGTCTCTATTTATACAGCCCACATGCGAGGATTGCCATTTGCACAGACAGGCACATACATACTCCTTAAAGCCAACCACACAACAAAGTGACTTCTCTCACCTTCTGCAGTCATACAATGCTTTGAAAAGGCACTACATTATTTGCATTGTAAGATTTTAGATGTTATGGTAAAGAACAAAACATCAACGCACCCTATTTACGGCTTTCTCCCCATCACGGGGCAACTCCAGGTTGCCACCTCTCTGTGGTCAACTGCAGAACAACTGACTGCCTGCTGCTGCAAAGCAGGCTGTGTTTGCATTTTCAGATAATGCTTACCAGCAAACATATTCTAAACACCCATCAGCAAGGAAAACAAGAAGCAAATAAGTTACATTTGAAACATCTTCCTGAAATATGATACAGAATTCTAACAGCTCTCTATAATACAGATAATACTTCTAAACATAATAGCAAATGAGATGAATGCTGCCCTAGTAAAAGGAACTTATTGTCAGAAATACTCTGACAAGCAAATCATGCACTTTGGAAATATATTACAGCAAAGCATGTACAAATAATTCCTCATTTTATTCTTCCTGTGTCTGTCTCCCTGATACACAAGAGATGCAGTATTCTTCTTGTACGCCATCACTGTGCTAATATTAAATAACAGATTTGCTGGCTCAAATATGCCACTTTCTAAAGACGGCAAGGGAACAACTACTATGATCAGAAATGCACTGTTAAAATTCAGGAATCGGCCTTCCCCTCCCCTTCCAATGATTCACAATGTAAACTGCTAGCAAAATTATAACCTGATCCAAGGGATGAAGTAGTTCAGCAGAATGCTTGGCTCTTCATTGTTTCCTCTGTTTGAATTAGATGTCCAGGGCACTGCAAAATTTACTAAAACCATATCTCTTTTCCAGAACCTAACCATAAAACCTACCCTTCATGGATATAGATTCACAGTTTGAGGCTATCCATAAATTCACTCAGTAAACTGGTTTTGTTTCTTGCAGCATTAATTTGCACATGGACTGAAAATCATTGAATACAGAACAGCCACGTTATTAAACCTCAGCAATATTGTTGCAAGGGAAGCATTTTTTTTTAACATGAAAAAACGTATTTTATTAGTATTAGCTGCATAAGGGTGATCTATGTTTACACAGCTCCGAGCTGGATTTAAAACCAATTTCAACAGCCAACTGTTTCAACTTGCATGTAAACAAACATACTGCATTTCTTCATTAGCTGGAATTTGCTGCAGTCTCCCAGCCATCTGTACTGTCTTGCATTCTGTTCTCTGCTCAGAACACCACTATCAAATGTTGGTGATATAGTATTGCTCTCTTTGGAGACATCATGACTACTCTATAAATAGTTTACAGACATAAAACGCTATTTCTAACAGTTGTCCTAATATCTGCTTTCTGAGAATGCATTAGGTTGTTCTGTTTCTCATCCAGTTTTGGTTCTCCATAGCTTGTTGTGGATACAAGGAAAAGAGATTTTATTTTGGCTCTCTCAGAGGTGCAGAGCAAAAACTGCAGCCCAAGCACAACTTAATTCATCTTCTGCACCCTCCAAATCCTGGATGCAGAGGCCAAACCCCAGAGCGTAACCCTGCAAATATCTGCACTGCAGTCAGAGCGGTGCCTGCATAGTGCAGAGCGGCCGGGCTGTTGTTAAACCAATTAGTTTGGGCGGTAGCCGCAGTGGCAGAGCAGGCCTGCACAGAGAGGTGCAGACTGACCCACGCTCCCCTGCCCACACACAGAGATCACACCCCAGCCAAATCCAGCCCAGAAACTTGTGCTGCATGAGTCCAGCTCTGTACTGGAGCTCAGGAGGCCTCGCAGAGCCCTGGCTCACGTTCAGCTAGCTCAAACATCAGCACATCCCTCACCCTGGCAGGACAGACCTCAGCACAAACCCACCTGTGCTGCTTCTCCCCATCCTTTTCCTAGGATCTCAGCGCACGTAGACACATCCCAGAGCAGCCTTACAGTCCCCTGAGCCCTGCATGCCAGAGGCCTTCCCGATGGCAGTGCTGGCCCCTGCACCCCAGACCTTGGGCTCTCAGGGATTCCCCACAAGCCAGTCCTTGCACTGCCTGAGTGCAAGTCGGACCCAGGTCTTTTTGGGCTGCTCTAAACCGCTCCAGCTTTCTCAAACAATTCAAAGGGGACTGCAGCACAACTGAGGATGTCACCTGGATAGTTTAGCTACCAATTTAGGCAGCGTGCAGTAGGTTCAAACTTCAAAGGACAGGTGATAGTATCTTTAGAAGAACACAGCTCAAAAATCCAAGTCCCTAAAAAGGGCTTTTGTAGCTTGCTGAGTCATCCTCTCTTTTAGGAAGTGAGGAGAACTGGCAGTGAGACAAGAAAGTTCACACACATCTTAAACTCCTGTTTTCTTTCTTCTAGGGACAGCAGAGCACTAGTATAACCAATGTCACTTGACAAGTGATGCAATACAAACCACAAAAAGTTACTCTAAATCCATGTTAGTTTTCCAAACCGAAAACTGCCTATTCTAATATGCCTTTAGTTCACTCAGTGGATGAGTTTGTAACTTTTCTGAAAGGACTTGGTGCTCTGCCTTCAAGTTGACTCCCACACTCACATCATCCTTCTGATTTCAGAACTGCAGTGCTATAAGCCCACCTCCCTAGTACAGAATAAATTTGCTGCCCTCCAGGAACAGACTCGTAGCGTATTTGTGCAACACAACAGAGCTATCCCGGATCAGGGGTGTCAGAATTCCGAACACTTACTTTGGGTGTAAAATCACTTACCGAGAAGTGAAGGTGCCTTATTCTTAGAGCTCAATTTCCGTTTCATTTCTCAGTTTCTGGTTGAGAACAGTGTGGTGAAACACTGTCTAATTTTACTACCCTGTCAGCCATACACAAAGGTGAGCCCAGCTCACTGACGATCACGCTGTAAGAGTGAAAGTTTGCCATCCAGTACTCCCTGATACAAACAGATAGTCAGCATGCAACTCAGCAGAAAAGTTCTGCAGGTTACTAAGACATTCCTCTTGAGAAGTCTGGGGTTTTTTTTTAATAGCTGTAGCATCTGGAAAACTTTTCCTTTTCCCAGCTTGTGGCTCCTTTTCTGGAACAGCAGCAACAGAAAAGCCTATATCCCTGTATCCAGATAATTTTCAGCCAAATTTTGTGTGCATTAAACAAGCCAGCTGTAGGCGTGAAAGCAAGCTGCCAGAGAGGCTCCCAGCCACAGCACGCTCCTACCGAGCTGCAGTACCACTGTTACAACATGAGGAAAATTAACTCAGATGTGCAAGTGTTTAGGGGGACGACATACAAAACACTTCTTTCAACAATTTTCTTCCCCCTTGTATAATTACACTTATCAGGTAGTAGGTTCAAAAAGGGGCCAGGGGGATAAGAGGTCTGCTCAGTTCTGTGAATAAAATAATGAAAAAATGCAATACCATTGCCGAAATTTTACAACTTTATTTTGACACATCATATCTCAAACTCATGCTCACCTAAAATTTTCAAGCACATTTTTAAGAGAGTGGTGGTTAATGGCTCAATGTCCAGGTGGAGACCAGTGACGAGTGGCGTCCCTCAGGGGTCTATGTTGGGCCTGGCCTTGTTCAACATCTTTGTCAGGGACATGGACAGTGGGATAGAGTGCACCCTCAGCAAGTTCGCCGATGACACCAGGCTGTGTGGTGTACTTGGTGCACTAGAGGGGAGGGATGCCATCCAGAGGGACCTTGACAGGCTAGAGAGGTGGGCCTGTGCCAGCCTCATGAATTTCAACAAGGCCAAGTGCAAGGTCCTGCACCTGGGTCGTGGCAATCCCTGCACAAATACAGGCTGGGCAGAGAATGGATTGAGAGCAGCCCTGAGGAGAAGGACTTAGAGGTGTTGGTTGATGAAAAGCTCAACATGTGCTGGCAATGGCCCAAAAAGCCAATTGCATCCTGAGCTGCAACAAAAAAAGCGTGGCCAGCAGGTCGAGGGAGGTGATTCTGCCCCTCTACTCTGCTCTCGTGAGATCCCACCTGGAGTACTGTGTCCAGTTCTGGAGCCCCCAACATAAGAAGGACATGGACCTGTTGGAGAAGGTCCAGAGAAGGGCCACGAAGATGATCAGAGGGTTGGAGCACCTCTCCTATGAGGACAGGCTGAGAGAGCTGGGGCTGTTCAGCCTGGAGAAGAGGAGGCTCCAGGGAGACCTTATTGCAGCCTTCCAGTACCTAAACAGGGCTTATAAGAAAGATGGGGAGAAACTCTTATCAGGACCTGTTGTGACAGGACGAGTGGTAATGGTTTTAAAATAGAAGGAAGCAGATTCAGACTGGATAGAAGTAAGAAGTTTTTTTACAATGAAGGTGGTAGAACACTGGCACAGGTTGCCCAGAGAGGTGGTGGATGCCCCATCCCTGGAAACATTCAAGGCCAGGTTGGCTGGGCTCTGAGCAACCTGATCTGCTTGGAGATGTCCCTGCTCCTTGCAGGGGGTTGGACTAGATGACCTTTCAAGGTTCCTTCCAACCCTAACCATTCTATGATTCTAACTCAAGAGGCCTTGACAACATCTAAGGCACAGGCTATTTATTATACATTGAGGTGCTTATTTTTGGACTTCACCTTAGAATAGGAAAGAATGACTATTTCGTCAGCACCAGAAAAGTTTATAAATCCTACCACATGTATCAATATTATATATTTCAAAGGTACCTTAAATATACTGGAGATATATCCACAACTCTCTACAAAGGTCATTCAGCATTACAAAGAGATGTGCGTACTTTGGACTCAATGTGAAATCAGGTCATGTTGGTAGCCACCGAGACTTACCGTCTCTACATGAGTAATCACTCATTTTAAAGCTTTTAAATAACTAGTGTGATTTCCAATGTACTTTGTACATGTTAAAAATAAAACCAAACATTCTTTTTAATGGTTCTCCTTTGCCCATCCCACACTTCTTACACACACAATGATACTACTAACTGCATTAGCCCTCTGCAGCTCCAACAGCTATAGAGAATTTTGGAAAGTTCACAAACCTGCAAGAGACATCCTTTGTAACGTAGGATTTCACATACCAAAAGAGAGCAATTTTGCACTTTCTCACTTGCCCCAAACTTGTATATTGCTGTATTGCTTGTGTATTATACAGAAATTCAAGTAGTTATCATGGGGAATTACATCCAGTGACAAGCTGCATTCATAAAAGTCTTTTTACAGTGTCTTTGCCTTTTAACAACCTCAAACTTTTTCAAACACTTCAAACAATCTCACTCCACTGCGGCACCCTTTCACTGCTTTCAGCTAAATTGAAAAGGCACCTTTCCAGCTGCACGTGTAGGATGTATCACTGTAGCGCTTAGAGCTGCTCGGATTTCTAACTAGCTTCGGAGCACGCAACACCAGCAGTCACCATCTGTGCTACCAGCCCTGAAAGAACCAACAACCAGGACTTTCCACACCTGGAAGTAGTGCTGATCCTGCTATGTTACTCCCAGGAACTCTTCAATAAAGCAGTTTCCCTAGTAAAAACCACAGGATGGTATCTTCACCAGTAAGTAGTGAGCCACCCACCTTGACACTCTGCCACTTGCTCGACACCTACAGTACTCACTTCCTTCTTCTACCCACCCATGTTCCAACCAAAACACTACCTGACTTGTTTGTTTGTTTGTTTTAAAGCTTTCTATATACACTCTAACATCAAAATTCTTCTCCTAAAGTGCTGGCACTGTTATGGTACCTACAAATGGGGAAAAAATTGGCAACAACACACCCTTTGTGTCGACTCCAAACCATGCTAAATAACAGCGGTACTGTTTCCTTCCTGTGTCCTGCCGGCAAGCATCTCTGTATACTTAGTCTGTACAGACCCTATGAAATACTATTTCTGTTTGCATCTGTGCACTACCAAGTCTAAGAAGATACAATTGTAGACCTTCCAAGCCACTGGGAGAACACAAATAAAAGAGAACTTATTTTTAGTTGTTACAAACTGAAAACTTCAACAAAATGAGAGTCTTCTGTTCAACACCAATGATCTGTGTCATTTATCAGAATTGGGCTCCTGGCACTTTTTTTTTGTAGCTTTCCACAGCGCTAATTCTATTCCAGGCAGACTTTCATACCACTGTTTGCAGAAGGTATCCAAGCACCCCCAAAGTGCTTCACCTCTCATGAAAAACTATCAAGTGCACCTCCATTCCTTATCCTCTTCTGCAGGTGGAAAGTACAAGGCAAGTAAATATCAGCTATACGCCGTGCATCAAGCCTTGAAAAGCCAAGGCAGCTTGTAGCAAGAGACTGGTGCTTTAGGTGATTTGCAAACACACAGCTCTTCAAACCCCAGTGATTCTATCATGCCAAAACCAGACTCACAAGCAACGTAGTTTATAAGAACAGCAGCATTGCTGCTCTTAAAAAGAATGGAGAAGGTTCCTTGCAGCTGTCTTCCATTTCAAAGAAAGGTAAAATCTTGGACTATATGCTGTTTTTCTACAAAAATGATTGTGAGGCCTTTAATTCAAACCTAAATTAGAAAGTTCAGGCATAAGTAGAAGAGAAATAAATTAAAAACAAAAGCCTTAATTCTAGTACAGTTATTTCTGGATGAAGTTGACTTAACATGTCAAGAGTAACTGAGGTGAAAAAATTAGCTTTGTGTTTAAAGGTTCACATATACCACTCGGAGGAAGAATAAAATAAAGGGAACTTCTTCAGACAAGCAAGGACCCTTAAAAAGAACTGTAGATAGCATGCATGATTCTAGATTACCAATACTGTAACTCTGAAGAAACACTCAAATAAAAATGATTCTCATGAATCAGGACAGTCTTATCCGAGAAATATTTTAGTGATGACAATGTCGTATCTGTGTCACCTCTAAACAACTCTGTGTCCTTTCAGTTTTCTGTTTACCCTTGCAAAAAGAACACAATGTTGCAGACATCAGGTTTTTTAATTTTCTGAAGAGCAGAGCCTCTGCTTTTAGTGAACTAATTTCAGTAGCATATCTGTCACACAGACTGTGCGTCTATTACTGCTCAAAAGAAAACAGAGGACGGTGAGAAGGGCATAGAATTGAAATTCTTCTTATAAATTTATAGCAAAACTGTTAGCACAAACCAATATGACTTATTTTTATATGACCAGAGAGCAACTTAAGCTAAAAAATAGCACATAACTGAAGAAATGGCAGAACAAACTCTGAAAATCAAATGATCATTTTAAGCATTCAGATCAAGGGCTCTGATTTTCAATGTGTGGATATTTAAACTGCAGAGTAGCTTATTAACACACTTTCTACTTCGTAAACTTGTGGAGTATAAAGAAAATAAGAACACAGAGGAGAGGACAGCTAATTTTAGTGTTTCTGGGATAAAACAAAATAACAACAAAGAACCACTGAACCATAAAGCAATTTTTTCCAAGTTCCTATTTCAGTTACAGTCGTCTTCCTCTCCACAAGCCAGCCCTGGAAAGAAGATGCCAGCTTCTACCCTATCACAGTAATATAAGCACCTTATTTTATCCAGAGAGGCACACTGAAAGCTTGAAACTGCTTATATAATGTTTCTATACATTTTGCTGCACCCAAAATGTGCATTCCAGCTGACAAGAAAAAACAGCGTGATTTCTTTAATTTCCTTCTCTCTCATTGGTCGTTTTCCTAGCGAGAAGCATCACTTCTGTACGCTGAGCTTGCTTTGAGCCTTGCCCAGGGCGCTTTAACAAATAACCCGAAAACTCTTCCCTCTGAAGCTTGTTATATTACAGCCCTAGACTGAAGCTTCATAATTTTGAATTTTGAGCATGTGTGGAAATAGTTTTGAAGACAGAAACAAGATCTTAGGATCACAAGATAATTCAGATTCAATGGGACCTCAGGAGATTTCTAGTCCAACCTCCTGCTCACAGCCAAATCAGCTATGAGATCTGACCACACTGCTTGGGCTTTATCCAGAAGAGTCTTTTCCATTCTGTAATAACAGAAACGGTACAACCTCCCTTGGCAGCCTGTTCCACTGCTTGATTGTCCTGATGGTGAAAAAGGTTTTCCTTATATTAAGTCTGAACTTCACATTTTAATTTGTGACCTTTGTTTCTCATCCTCCTGCCCAACTCCATCTTCTTGAAGAACCTCCTGCTGCTATGTGCCCTTGAAACCTTCTATTCTTCATGCTGAATAAGCCTAATAAGATCTTTATTGTGATATTTTCATCTATCAGTTTCAGTCAACAGTAAACAAGGTACTGAAACAGTTACCTCCTCAAAAAAACAACCCTAAAAATCCCAAACTTTCAGCCTTAAAATGAACACGTAGTCTTCAAAGAAAGTAATCATCTCATGTGAGGAGACTTTTGAACTCTGATTTTTCTGAGGTAAGTTCCCTTTTCTGTAAGTATTTACTCAGAACAACCCATCCTATGTTTCCAACATCATCAATACTACTCAATGGTAGAAGTCTCCTAGCATTTAAAGATAAATGAGTTGCATTTGGTCACTGTTTCAAAAGAAAGTCAATTCAGAAGAGAGGGCAAACATGGAAGTTTCTCTCCTGAGTGGCAAATTACTTCAATAAATTTGGGCAACCAAAGAGAAAGCTAGAACAGAAAATGCTATGTTGCCTTCATACACAACAGTTACAGTAACATGAAATTATACTGGGTTAGGTTCATAATATTGCTGTTAAAGTCCACTCTTCTCTAAGAAGCTGTGTGCTATTGCTTTGCAAACCTTCCCAAGAATGCTTTCCAAGCATTAAAGACACATTAACATGACATAAGTCACAGTAAATTCAAACTTCAAATACTTACTGAGTCCAATAGATCAGAGAGCAAATCAGTACTAGAACAAAGAGGGTTACATAACTAAAATAAAGCTCTCTGAAATGATTAAGTCATTTTTCAGTCACTATGATAACACGTACTCCAGTGGCTTAGATATCAGCAAAAGGGTCAGTTGGACACAATTTCACTTTTAGTCATTTACTAGAACACATAACACCCTGGCCCAATTCCAGAAGATTTCTCAAATCCAATACAAAAAAAGAATCCATGTCAGCCTGAGCAGTCACTAATACCTGCGCCGTAACACATGAACTGTAAACTGCCGCAAGACACACTGCAATACAGCAGCACATTTTAAAAATGTCTTCATTTTTCTTGTGCTCTTCAATTACATTTAAGAAAGACTTCACAAACGTTTACTTCTCTCACCATTTCATTGACCATATTATTAGCCAATCCATTCACCTATCCTGAAGAGACAAAGCCAGTACACTTATTCTTGCTCATAAGTAAATGTTTAATTCCTTAAAAACGTTTGCATTGAGCTAAAGTCTGATATACTTAGTCATCTTCAGCTTTACCTTACTTCTCAAATCAAATCTACTCAAGCATACTCTGCATAGCTGAATGTAAAACTGGATGTTTGTCAAATGACAACTAGAATATTGTTACCCAAAAACATTTTAGAAACTACAAGATGATAGTGTTGAAGCTACAACAGTATCATGAAGCTAGCCTAAAAACAAGAGGGTTTTTGTTTTTTAATGGACAACATAGGGCTGCAATGTTGCTATTTCACTTTGGTATTAAGACCTAAGTTTCAGGTTTTCAAGATTTTTTAAAAACAAGGTTTCAAAAAACAACAAAAAATTTATCACAAGACTTTCAAGAAAAGCTTGCCTTAACACACTTACTCAGCCTCTCAGAGATGATCACCATCATCACCACATTACATGGATCTCGGATATATAATCTTTTACATGATCAGTTTATGCCAGCCACTAGAAACCGAGCAACCATATGGCTTTACAACATGGGGGACAATGCCACTGGATATTGTAGAGCTCCACTGACTTAAGTGCACCTCTCCACATCAACACTGGACTTGACCCAGGAACTCCTGCTCCACTTCAGGTTTCCAGAGTACTACAGAGCTGTGTTGTCTGCAGGCAAACATCAAAGGATTCTATACAGCAGAGTTACTATGAAGAGTCACACTACGCATACGAATTACTTGCTGTTTTTTTCCTTATCCCTTTTATTCTACTCTCTGCATCAGAGACTTAAGTATTGCTGCTTGCTTCTGTTTAACCATGTGGAGTTTACTTCTCTTTTTTTTTTGTCAGCTGTTTTCTTAAGACACACTTTGAAGTATGCTGCTGTTCCAAGACAGCTAACCTGCAAATGTCATTTGAAAACCCTGCCTACTGGGACGTGACTCGGGGCAGAAGGCAGGTGCATAATGCTTTCCAGTTTTAGCATGGCAACATGACAAGAGTAGCAGTATGAACAACGGATTCTCTGCAACTTCTAGATGGGAAGATGCAGTTGGGCTTACTGCACACTCAGCTAATAAAATAGTCATCTAATAGCACTGGTGCATTCCTCGTGCTCTTCCAGGATCATGCAGTTTGCCTTGCTATGATTGGCACGGTGCTGGTCTTCAATTCTTGACACATGTCAATCCCATAATGCCAGGCTTGAAGTGCTTTACAAAGACAGAAAGATCGGAGAGAAACGTTAGGGTGTTTCTCTACATGTAGCAGAGATTATGCTTTGAGAGACAGATGCAGAATGCAACTATTAACCACTAAGTCTTTTATTCATTTCAGCAACTCTGGTAGCAAATCTGCCTGGGGAAAGTGAGGGAAATGTGCTGCTACATTGCCAGAGGAAGGAAAAGTTTATTTAAAGATCAGGTAGGTCAGCTCTAAAACTCAGCTGAAAAGTTTGACACTGATCCAGGGGAAATAAAGCGCTACTGCATCTCACCTTGAGGTATTGCCCTTATCTGAAAAAAGGATGAATACAAAGCCATACCTTCAGGTTTCTGCAGTATGGAAGTTTCTTCTCTCCAAAAGCACAAGTATGTATAGTATATAGGAAAAAAAAGTGTCCTTGAGATAGTGACTACAGGCCTCATGCTATTCCTCAGAAGGTCCAAACATACTGTACACCTGAAGAATTTTCAAATGCCAAGGACACCTGCTTACAGCTACTTGAACGGTCCTTTTCCCCAAAGTTTGGATAAAGTCTTTTCTCTGAGAAACAATGCACTGAAGTATCCAAAACTTTATGATCAAAGACAAATTTTTTAAAAAGGTAAAAAAGCCGTTTCTGCAGGCCATCTCTCACAGGTGCAGGTCCAGCACTATGGCAAATGTGAACAGTGTGACAGGCTCGTTGAGGTGTGCGGCGCTGGCTTCCCACTAGCCACACCAGATGGCTCTCAGTAGGTCTACAGAAGAACAACTCTCTTGGGCAGGAGAGCAAGAGAAGGAAACGGGGAAAAACACAGAAGCAAAATATCTCACGAGGAAGCTTCAGTTAAGGCACATGTAATGATTATGGTCCTGCATGAGAGATCTTTGTTAAATAAATTAAGAGTGAAAGCAAATTACCTGAACAACTGGGAGGTGCAACTCCAACAAATGTAACAACCATGGGTTCCCTAATACTAGTTCTCAAAAATCAAAGTATTCCTCTTCAATTTTACCTAGGTATATCTAAATTACATGTAACAACAGAAACACAATATCTGTATTTTTACTGCTTCTGAAATCTCTGCCTTACTATGAATTTGATTAAAAATTATTAAGTGAATAACACTAAAATAGCCTCTTTGAAAAGTAAATCTAGAATTCAGATTCATTTTTGTTAGCTCAAACATAAAACTAATTTAGCATCACCATTCCAAGTATTTTAATGTTTTTGATTCATTTTCCCCCGAATATTAGCCAATATGTAGTTTTGAATAATAAAGTAAATTTAAAAAAATGGAATCCAAGCATGAGTATTATTTGGCATATTATACATTTTTCTCAATAAATCTATAAGCATACAATACAAGTGCATCACAATAAATCACATTTATCTAACATGAATAGAAGGATTTCAGAATTTGGTCCAGATTTCTCAAACTATAAAAACTGAGCACTTAGCCCTGTAATAACAAAAGAAGAGAAAGCAAAGCATTTCTTTTTCAGTCACCGGACTCAAAGAGAAAGCACAGGCAGTCTCGCTGAATGGGAAGAGATATTTCAGAAGCATGTTACCTGTTGCCAAAAAGATAGTAAGCAGCAGCATAATTTCAAATCCCTGTAGTAACACAGGTATCTAAAAGAAGCTGTCAGTAAGTAAAGTGAAAGGGGGAGAGTACAGGCAAAAAAAAAAGGTTGAAAAAGCAACCTGGAACGTGTATTTCATTTCAACAGTGGTACATCATAGTCTCTCATGTACTTAGCATTACTAAATCTGAAGTCCTCATATAAAATGACTTTATTAGAATTCTCTCTGGCATGGCATGCTGAGCACAAACTCAACACAAGTGAATAAATGCTCTTTTCTGATGGCTTTCTGCCAATCTGACTGCAAACGGAGGCCTCACACACAAAACCAGTCATCCTTGAAGACCCTGAATACTGTCAGTCTTAGCACACTCCTAACTCATTTGGCCACAAGTTATTGTAGATGTCTCCAGGCACCATGCAGAAAAGCAAAGCAGGATACTATACTGTCCTAATTTGTTGAAGAGGTGGGAGTGGGACACATTATCTCTCAAACATGAAAGATATTAAATTCACATAATATCCTATTTCATATTTCCAAACAGCTTCTCAGCAACCTAAAACAATTGTATCTTAAGATTATTAATAGCATCACCATAATTCACAAATACCATCTTAATCTTTAAGTAAAAAGACACAAGCATTTTGCTTTTCATGCTTCTCCAAGAAGTCTGTTTTTCAGCCTTGCTGTTGCAAGGAAAATCAACGACAGCAAATTAATCCTGTAAGACTTAATGCAAACTGCTGAGCCCAAAGAGAGCCTTCTATTACTCTGTTCCAAGTATTCTCTCGTTTTATGAAGCTGTACATCTTAACATTACATTCTGTTTAGGAGATTTCAGTCTAACATCTAAACTAAACACAGAAAAACTCCATCAAAAGTTTTACACCTGACCATGTAAAAGCATTTCTACAAGTCTCTACATTTTTCTTTGCCTCAATTCTGCTTAATGGAGGTCCTGGATAAAAATACTGAGTACAATCAGCAGTATCAAAGAGGAATAAGTCTTAGAGATATGCAATGAAACTTAAAATTGACTGTCATCACAGATTTCCATTTTCTCATTTGTTTAAGGTTACTTTCATTTCCACATGATATAATAACCATGAAATACTACTTTGTGTTCTTTTAAAACAGAATTAAGAATCAAACCACAACTGGTGCCTTGAAATAGCAAAAGAGAAGATTGTGAATTTTTGTTTTCTGAAGACTTCATCCCCTCCCACCACAACCCGTGACTTGCATTCCCACTGAAAACATTAGATTCACTGTGAAGCAAAAACCAATCTGTGTGTTCTTAGGAAACTGGCATGCAGTTTCAAGGTAATCCTTTCAAATATGACGAATTTAAATTTTCAAAAGACAAGTTGACACCTACTAGATCAAGATAAGCTTATTGATAATAAGACTTATGCTCTCAAATACCCATATCAGTGTTAGAAATAAGAATTGCTTTAATAAATGTTCTCCTTGTCCAACAATCCATTCAAAAACATGAAACAAAGGGTAGGATCAAACAAAGACTTTGGACTTGAATCAGTTCTTTATACCAGTATTGAAGACAGATCGCTTAAGGTGAAAAGCTTGCCTTTTGCCAAGTTCTCTGAATATAAGATGCTGAGAAACACATTTGCCTCACAAACCCACAGCAGAATCCCTTATATATCATGTACTGTATGAAGCAAGATGGTATCAGAGCAACCAACAATACAGTGCATGGAACCTCCGTATTTGACCAAGCTTCCAGCAGCCAACATGGGAAGTTACTGTAATGCTTTCCAGACCTAAATTCAGAAATACTTCAACCACTTCTGCCCTTCCACAGGCCCCAAAGCACCTTCTCCAGCTATGGCTGTACGCTAAACTGCAAATTGGACCAGATTTTTAAGAAGCTGATTTTGCAGAGCTTTATATATATATATATGTGAGATAACCACAGAAGATGAATAATCAAGATGATATCTCTCTTCTCCAGCAAACACATTAATTTTACTTGTACTTCTCATCCACTGAGGATTCAAGGCATTCTGATAGCATAAAAGCAACTACAAAACGCTGCTCAGTCTGATGTACTGAACTTGCCACCCCAGGTACAACAGCTGAGCCCAAACCGTTCTTTTCCTCCCAGGGAAGAGCTAACAGCAGGACTTGCAGGCTCACATAATGCCACAAGCATTGCTTGATCTCAGCAGGCTTGTACGCAGCCAGCTGAAAAACTTCTGCTCGCACGGTACTGCGGCAGGCTCAATGATCCAGTCCGCTGAGCAAACTGGAAAGACTTTATTGGCGTGCACTGGGGGAGAAGAGCCATCTCCCTATATGGTTTTCACGGCAAGGAAGAAATACATTTAAACCAATAATTTGAAACATCCACAATAATTAAAAGCCTTGTGACACATTCTATCTCATTTCCTGTTCTTATTTCCTCACAAAACTGAAAAATTCTTATATCTGTGCTCCCAAAAGTAACTAATTTTTTTTTATAATTGTAAGCCAATTATAGTCTGAATTTTTATAAATACACAGCTAGTTGCTCTAAAAGTGTGTGCTCCTTTTTTCATTTTAACTGTATTACCACAGCAAGTAATGCATCTTTAGGAAAAATCAAGATGACTTCATCTTTTCTTTGTAGTGGTTAAATCCTAAAAAGGAGCAGTAGCAGATCAAGAAGTCAAAGAGAAAAAAAAAAAAATCAATTCACTGTTTGCTATTTCTGGAATTTACTTTTGTGCGTTTAAGTCATAAACATTTTCCCAAAAACTACCAAAGAAAAAGTGTTGTCCTGCATCCAGACATTAAAAAAAAAAAAAAAGCCGAAAACAAAAACACAAAGCCATGAGAAATCAAAATAGGGGACCAGATAGACAAGACATGAGACAGGAATAAGACTCAAGAATTAAAAATCATATCCTATGCTTGCATCTGTACAGAGAACAAAGAACTAACAAACACAAAGTACTGCATCTTGGCATATACAAAAGGAATGAAGAAACTGCATAGTTACACACACCTGCAATGTATCTTGTCGTAGCACTTCATGAAATGTTAGTTAGACAAAGTTTGTTAGACGGCTTTCATCTCTTCTCCCTCATAAACTCTTGTAAGGTCCAGCAGAGCCTGGCTTTCTCTCCCTTTTAATTTTTTTTTTAATTTTTCTTTATATAGAAAAAAAACAAGGTCTCAGATTTTCAAGGCTCTGAATGAGTTCACACTTTCAAACTGTGAAATCAACAGTGGAGGCTGCACAGAAACCCCGGCAACTTAAAAAAGCTGGACAGAAGCAATTTCCACCAAAGTAGGAATAACCAGTAGGAAAACTGGTTATTTAATACTTGTTAATTTAACACTTAAGAGCAAAAACATTATGCCAAATGATGTTCTGGAAAAACAAAAACATCATAAGAACTCCTAGCTAGCTCCCTAAGCACTTGTTACAATGGAAGGGATTGTTTACATTAGCTCTACATCTGGGAAGATAAGAAGGAATGGGAAAATGGGAGCTAAAGGGGCAAAATGTAGTAGGTCACATTTCTGGAACGGTACCTCTAAGGAACGACCAAATTTTCTTCTCCAATTTTAGAACTTCTCTACAGGGTTTTTATTTGTTTTTTTTCTATGATTAAAAAAAAACAAAACAAAACCTATAAGGCATCAACAGGACCGTAAGTCTTAGCAGTCTTTGCTGGTATCTGGTTACATGTGATATCGACTGAATTCATAGACCTTGGCAATCAACTGCCAGGAGACCAAGAATAAACCCTTAGGCAAGTTTTAAAACAGGAGATAGATTACTATTTTTGTCCTCATAAGATTATATGCATCATGATTTTTACTTTTTCTTCCCCTTCCTCCTCCTCCTTTCAGAAGCAAGTTCTGTTGGTTGAATGCCAGGGCTGGGGCAAAGGCACAGGCTGTATTAGACCGCGTGAAAAATACACAGAGTTCAGAGGTGGCTTCTGCCTTTGATGGCTTCAGTTTAAATTAGAGGCAAGGTAGCCACAGGCCAAGGAGATGAGCCACCAGGTAGGAGGACAAACAGGTACCTGTCATTTAGTAGGCTACCCAGTAAACTAGTCTCTTAAACTTGCTGTGTGCCATGACATAGCAACAACTTTAAGCATTACAGCAGAAACACAAGCTTCTCTCTTTTCTGAATCTTTCATTAAGCAGTAGCTTTATAATAACTTACAACATAAGCACAAAGGCCAGAAAGACTGGCAGGGCTTCCAGCTTAAATGACTCATTGATAAGTGAAAGCTGGAAACATCAGACAAATGAAAACAAACACCATCACTGGCATAAAAATACAAGCATAACGAAAGTTCAAACCAAATCCAAAATCCTTAAATTAAAAGCAGGGAGAAGCAGTCTATGTGCTGGCCAGAGCAGCACTGCCTCAGTGAGTTTATGGTCCCACAGCGGCAAATGAGTTTGACAGGACCCATGGAACAGCTCAATAAACAAGTAGAGCTGGAACCACTGAGATCTCTCCCAGTTCATTCATCTGTAGTACACCACCCAGCAGCCCAGTGTATTTTCCAGCTACGTGATGTGTACTACCTACTAAGGAGTAAATTTTCAGAAGTAACACTCTTCTTAAGAAAAGGAGATAGAAAAACAATGACGAACTAATGAAGTCACTTCTACTAATAAAAAAAATTAAACAATTAAAGAGAGTGTTCCATCAAATTCCTTAATAATTTAACTTAAATAATACATTTCTCCTTGACTATTTTTCACTTTTTTGTTTGGTTGGTTTTTTAAGATTCCATTGTTACAGAACCTGCCAATAAAATTCATCAACCCAATAGAAAAAAGGAAACATAAGTAGCATTAAAACAGAAGTTTCTTGACCTAAAGTTCTAGGGTCAGCCAGGTAAAAAAAAGAATTAATTTAACACCAAATCATCATTTTTGCATTGTTTTTCCATCCATAAAAGGAGGTATAGATGAGATTTCTTCACAGAGAACGCTGTGAATTGATAGCTTTGTTCCAGCTCACTACAGTTTCTTATTGATTTTCTCTCGTTTTAGCCTGCATTGATTTGTTAATCTCTTCTCTGTAACAGTTCTAATGACAAATTGAGAATGAAAAACTGCATGCTTTAGGGCCTTTTCCACCAACCTCTTGCTTCTAACCGTATTTTCACTTGGATTTGGAACATGTCCATGCACATGCCCTGGGTTAGACCTGACTCACCGCAAACTAGAATGGATACTTTTTACATGGAAACCTTTCTGTTTAGGCTCCTCATGGATGAACAAGGCAACTGAAACAAGGTCAGTGTTTCAGTTCACATCGGTGAACTGGATTTCTTCACTAACAGTTGTCACCTTCCAAGACTGCTGCTCACAGGGGCTATGTCTTAACACCAAGTACATTCTTTAGCAATTTTGCAGCACTCCTCATGGTTGATTAGCAGGCATTAACTGCATCGTGCATGTGAACGGCACTAGCACATTGTCATGCCATTTGTTGGTGCAAAAAAAACACTTCAGGGGAGCAATGAGCTGGATCACAAGTTTTCTCTGAGCTCAGAGTGTCGCAGTCACAGTGCACTGTTACTAGAACAATCCATACAGAAAGATGAGATCCACTCAGTATTTTTAATTTAAGGAACATAGTATGAGCATATGCAGGTCACAGAGCTACAAACAAAATAGGTTAGATGCGTCATTTTGCTGCTAATAGGTTCATTAAATACAGCTGCCAATTTGGTCTCACTGTTAGGACTACACTACTGACAGCTCACACATGTCTGCACAAACCATGGTTACTGCTGCAAGTAGTTTTAGTGTCTGTCCATTTCCCTGATACCTCCAAGCGAGGTATTAATTTGGAATTCTAACTGCAACACGTTATGAAATGGAAAATGAATTCATGAGTTATGAAGATCAAGGCTCCACCCCCACTCACATTTATAACGGCCCAGTCACCACATGCTGGGTGGGTCTCCTACTCCTGACTTCATCTTATATCTGTCCTCTCCTACTTCACCCAAACTGTAGCCAAATCAACCCTTTGTGGTCTCCCATAGCGATGACAAAGCAGCCTGACCTCTGGCTGCCACCTCAGTGCTACAGTACAACCTCAGCAGAGCAATTTTGGTCATTTTAAACCAACCCTCATCTGCAAAAGTGACAACTGGAAAACCTCTAGTTTGTAGTCACACAGCATATGCTGTCTGGCATGCAAAGGCAGCGCAAGAGTTTTCCTTTGTCATTCACTGAGTGTGAATTTGATTTCCCATCTCTCTTTCTGCAATGCCAGCTGCAGAGAAATCTGTAGGGGTGATGGGAAGCAGTGCTTTCCCTTTGCTTTCCAAAAATTACACACCTAGAGTTGGTGATCTAGGCTCAGCTTAGAACCACATGAAGAAGAGGAAAGAAAAGCTCCCCATCCTCTCATCTAGTAGCTGAGCTTCACTCCACCAAATCACTTACGATAAAATTGTGACTAGGTTACAGTTTTCATGGAGCAGACTAATATTTCTGGAGTAACCTCTGTTGCCTAATACATTGATATTCCCAACTTCCAGAAATAACTTTGCTATGAGTATTAAATGTCTCTCTACCCAGGCCAGATATTCTTTGCAAACCACAGTCATGTCTTAATGGGATAAGAAAAGCACAGAATAAATGGGATGGCTACCCAGCTAAAAAGTTGTATTTGTATTTCAACAGTTTGTTACTGCTCTCAATTTCCTGCTAGGAGAACGACAGGGAGAACCAACTGACCTAAGCAGTAAATAGTGTTTCCTCATTTCCTGGGATATAACTGTAAACGTCTCTCAATTTTCTTGCAGTGTTGCCAAGATTACTGTTATCCCTCTACACCGGGCATGCAGATCACACAAACACACCTAATGTCACACAGACTTTGTATTTCATACGCAGATTGCAGTTTCATTCTTTTGATGCATCCTGTTTGGTTGGGTGGGTTTTTTTTCCCTAATGATAATTCCAACAATTTGGTCTCTATTTTCATCCTTAATTGCAATTTCTCATTTGCACAGTGAGTTGTACTCAGAATCCATGGCCTCTGTTTTCCTTTATTGTCACTTAAAATGCATTGATAAGCCAAGAACTTAATTTCCACTCTTGCAAGAATATTAAAGGGACCATCTCTACATCACTATTTTTTATATTTGTATCTCTAAAATAGCATAACAAAACCAACCTGCATCAATCAAGGAAAATTCAACAATGCTGCTTCTCAAAGGACATAAATCAAGACCAACTTATAAAAAACACCAATTCAAAAAAACCACCCCACTGCACTACTTGCTTAGCCAGTGAGAAACTCCACATCACTTAAGAATGATGATAATTAATTGGTCTAGAAGGACCTCACAAACCTCTCAGTAAAAGATGAGCTGGCCTTTACCTCTCCTTCTATAGCGTTTCTCCTCATGAAGAATCACTAGATCATCTAGATCACTAGATTTCGGGGGGGGATAGGGGGGAAGGGCGACACAAGAATATATTAAAACCTAAGTATCTTTCAAATACTTAAATAAAACAAGAGAGACAAATTTCTGCACTGAAAAGAGTGGCAATAAACTGTGACTGCAAAAGGCCATGAGAATGTGTGTATTCACGATGGCATTCCCTGAATGCAGAGGGTCCAAATCAAACATACACACACTGGAATTATGAACCACAGCAGGATCAGAATAAACACAGCAGGTACAGGTTGCCAGAAGTCCACCAGTTATTTTCATTCCCTGAAATAATTGGCCCCTACATCCACCATAAAGATTTAAGTTGGGTGATGATAAAACTGAGGAGGAAATTAAGCCCAAGAAAACACATACTCAAAAGTGACAGTGTGACACAATTTTTTTTTACATTTCTTAACTGAAATTTCATATCTCCCTCCTCAGAAAATTGTAATCTAGCATAGCTTCCTTTAATTAGAGAAAGGATATGATGAAAACACGGCTCCAAGTGAACAGTGCTGCATATCCAAAATGACTGTAGTCTGTCCTTCCAGTTTAACAAGAAATATTCAGCACTGCACAATGACTTCTCACTTGTTTACTGCTGCAGCAAATGTTTGCTGCAATGTAAATGACATGCTGCACATACCACAAACAGTAAAACGATAGCTATTAAAACCAAAAATATCAAAGAGACTGGAAAAGCATTTTCACAAGGAGGAAACATCCAACCAGGTCTTTGTAGCACTTGCTAAATACAGAGGCTCATCATATTTCAGGCCATTTGTATTTAATTGTCCTTTCATCTGAAGAGCGGTGGATATGAATGCACATCAGGCAGCAAATGAGTCAGATGTTCTGAAGAGGTCCAATCAAGGACACCCCACAACACAAGAGCACTGCATGCATAATGTCTCGCACAACTGACTTCAACTACAGCCTGAAGTTTCTTTTCAGAGCCTCATCCTATTCCATGGTGGCTACGCACCAAAGCACTGAGAAGAAAATAATAAATAGACCTGCAGTTGCATAATTCGAAAAGTTTAAACACATGAGACTCCAGGAACCTGATGTCCACACTCTCTCGTAAAGCTGCCAGGAAGACATACTCAGATTAGTAGCCAACTATCTAAAACTCGGGCTTTTGTTCCTCCATTGTTCCAGTGGAGAGAAAAAAGTGCTCATGTTTCTCAAGGTCAATGCTTCCAAATGAGTTTGTCAGATGAAATCAAACTCACAATAGGATAGGTCACCCACAACACTTCAAAATATCAGGTTTTGGAGTGGCAGACACACACAGACACTATATCAATTTCAGCACAAAGAAAGGAGAATCCCTGGTCTTTGGTGGAGAAAGCAGGTAAGCCGTGGAGATAAGGAGCAGCACACGAGCTTAAATCTACTGCTTTGTCCTTGAGGTAAACGAGTGTGCCTTTTATACTGTCCTCTAATCCTTAGATTAGTTTCTCAATTTTGGTTTTAACAATATTAACTGAAGTGCTGATACAATCAGCAGACCACAATTTTGCCAAAAATTAGTTGAATCATTAGAAGTGATTTATAAAAACAGACAATGGATAAAAATCATTAGTTGTAATCCTCAACTGTTAAACTGGCTCTCCGCATTAAATATGCAAATTGGAATTGTTAATTCAAGGTAAATATGGAAAAAAACTCATCTTCTCTGTACTCCTTTTAATTCAGCTCTCAAATCATACCTTGTCTCCATACGACAACAGAGATAGCTTGTGTGTAAATGAAAACCAGCTCACCCTCTACATAGCCTATATACCGCAATGTAATGGATTTTTAAGGACAAATTCTAGTTCTGGCATTATTTTGTAATCTTGAAGTGAAGCAATTTAGGCTCTTATTATCTGCTTTTTCCTTTTCTCATCAACACAGCTCCTCTTAGGATACAAATGACGCTAGCTCTTGATCACACTCTTAAATCATCTTCAAGCTGTTAGCTCTGCAAAGAATGATGCCTGCTCCAGAACATTGCCGTTGCTAATCACTCAAATCAGGTGTCTCGTAGGTCTACAAGGAGGAACAGCGCCGAGGGTAGCAGAATGAAGATGAAGATTTTCTCCTTTCTTTTCAAGGAATGTATCTGAATGCATCCCTTTCCTTCACCTTCATGGATCACTCATCCTGCAAAGCTCAAGTTCCCCTGCACAAAAGCTATGGCTGCCTTAGTTTTGTATTGTACGAGAAATGACAGAACCACATACTCAAGGCACTGCCCAAAGCACAAATGAAAAACAACGTGAAACAGATTCAACAATGATGTTCTCTACAGATATGTAGTGACAAAAGCAGGGCCACCCATCTCAGAATGAGTAGCAAAGCTGTTTGAGACTCAGTGGAGTCAACACTGACCAAACAAATCATTCATTACTGCGACGTCCTGGGCTCTGAAGCTGCACTTCACACCCGTGAGTGCACACATTCACAGAACACTGATGATGGGAAAGGGCAGAAGGCTGACTCTTCTAACCAAAGTCTCGCCGTGGGAGACTACCAGCAGCTGGAGATGCAGTATATGCATTGCAGCTGAAGTTGTCAACCTGTACTTACCCCTTGCATTTTGACTGCCAGCTACCCCACAGGGAGATGTGTATCTTTTGATCTGTTATCTGCCCAGATGGGACCTGCATATTGCCTGCCAACAGGCCAATTGCCATATGCTGCCTCTCAGCCACTAAAAAGCCAAGAAAATGGTTTGTAGGCAGTACAGGTTGGATGTTGTGTTAGGACACAGCAAAGAACTCGAGTAAAGTTTTCTTTCTGCTCATCTTTGTGCCTGAGGATCAATCATTTTGTATCAAATTAGTCATATGAAAAGAAAGCCTCCAATATCACTCAAGGATGTTATAAGGTAGAGAATATTCTAGAAGCCACGGCATTATTATTTATCAGCTAGAGAATCGCCATTGGCTAAACTGTTACAGAGGGCTTCAAACAAAAGTAGTGCTGCAGCTGCGCAGGGTCCCAGCTCATCTGCTAGGCTGTATTGCAGGTGCAACTATCTCTTGCACACATTGATATCTGAGAGAACTTGGCACCTTCTACCAATGGTAACTCTGATTCCAAGGAAAAATCAGTTTCCTAATGCAAAAGCCTTCTAAGAAATCTGAAATAATTGAATTGTATTAATTTCTGAGCTTACAGGAAGAGCAGCAAGGGCTTGTGCTGCAGCATTTGAAAAGGATCTGTTAGGAAGTTGGTCTGATTATTTTAATGCATAAAAAAAAACCTAGGAGAAAAATGGTAATTTTCTTCTTTACCTGAGATGCTCCATTTAGGCAAGGCACTGAAATAGGGATGTTACACAACAGCTCCAAGCGTTGTTCCGATGCCATGCACGCCTCCTGCCCATCAGGAACCACTGTGTGCCTTCCAAGCTGCCCATAGTCCGCTCTGCCCCAGGCGAATACCTTGCCAGTTTCTAAACACAAAACACATTTCAAGATTACTTATTCACTAGGTTCCTGGAACATCCGGATACCACTTCAAAACTAGAACAACATGCATCTTATCTAAAGCTTCAAAAACTTACTGAAAACTTACTTCCAGAAGCAGAAGAAAAAAAATATTAAAACTAGCTAAGGACATATTACAGTGTACTTCTACGCAGTTACTCAAACTTCCTTAACTTGCTTTCGATCAGAATAACATCTGTAGGGTGGCCTGGGCTATAAGCGAAACCACGTCAGTAAAGCTGCATAACCTGGGCACTCTGCACAGAACGTATACACTTTGGGTACACAAAGGACATATGCTTAGCTTAACAGAAACACACAAAACTGTTTATTCTGAAACATAAAAGATTCTTCTCTATTCCCAGTCTTTGCCATAGACTCATCCATCGCACGTCCTCTATTTAACATACAGTTTATGTTTTCCTGATAGAAGTTACTTTCTGTCACAACTTCGGTTAGCAGAGTAACAGCTCTCAGGACAGCAACTGGTTAGTCAGGAACGCCACCACAGCTGTCATTATGCACTGGAAATGCAGCAGTTTGTTTTCACAGGAATCACACACTGGCCAAGGAAAGGCACCTTTAAATGAAATCAGCACTGTATGGATAGCCCTTCTCTGGGCATATTGTACCAGGTTCACTGTGCTGGGATTGACTCCCGAAAGTCCATTCTCCAGCATGGATAACATCCATAAAGCAATTATTTTGACCTTGACTTCTCAACATTAAAAAAACCCAACACACCACACCCAAAACAAAACACAATCATACTAAGTGATAGCTTTATTTTCCTAATGACATAACTAGATCTCTGCAGGTAAGTCATGAAAAGCTGTCCCTTCTGGGCCTCCAATTTTAAAAAGTTATATACACACAGCATAAGCAATATGTTCTCAACTCAGTTTTGACTAGAAGCAGCAACCTGCATTCCAGCCCAGAAGGAAGCCTGCAATGATCTTTAGTTACCTACGCACTTCAGCAAAGCCTCAAACTCTTCTCCAGAATTGAACTCAAGTCATCACGTCATAAGATGTGGATTTGAGGAAAATGTGATCAAGTAAACCAAGTCATCTTCAACATACACACTTCTCCTCTTGTCAACCAGTACAGACATATCCCACAGAGGGGTCAGAAGCTGGGGATACAGGTCACACCACCCAAAGATGACAACTAAGGGTTTTCTTAATACATGCCATAACACAAACTTTTGGAAACCTGAACAGCTCCCTTTTCCTTTGGGTGCTGTTAAACTGTCATGAAGGGGACACAGGTGGGCACTGCTAGTTTGTAAACAAACTGGAAACCTCTAACTTCGTATATTTAAACAGAGGAGAAGCATACAGATTTTCCCTGGAAATCTGCTAACCGTGGTATCTTTTACTCCAACCTTTGCAGTAATTTTTCAGATGCGTTCTCTCAGTTCACTGATAATGCTTCCTCTGAAATAATTAAGTGATAAAATTAGTTGTCCTTTTCTCTCAAGGGCACAAACATTTTCTTACTTTAGAGCTTCCTAGCAGCTCAGGGAAAAGTCAAAATCAGTCGCATACTACTTTCAATACAAGTGAGGTCTTTCAATAGAGTAGCCTCATTTTTTTAGGTTAAAGCAATAAAACAAGTTTCATTAAGAGTACCAGTATACCTTCACAGAGATTAAGAAAACAGTTTGCAGTTTAAAAAACATGCTTGTTCTGCAGGTAATAATATATATACTTTGCAATTTGCATAGATCTCTGCTAAAAACACCTGCAGCTACAAAAATGTTGCAAGAAGTCTCCTACATCAGTATGCTACATGCAAATTTAAATGTGGACTAAGCTTCAGGCTTTTACATCAGACCAGGTCACTGCACCTATCCAGAACCCTACCAGTGGACTGGAAAAGGACAAGCAGGCTGCTCTATTCCGTATCAACTACAGGAACTGAACCTGAGTTTTATGAAATTCAAAGCTAGAAAGAATTTCTGTAACATCTAGTAAGATCATTAATATACCACAGGCTCTCAAGTGCTACCCAGGCATTGCTGTATTGGTCCCAAGGACCAGAGTTTAACTAAAGCATTTCAACTCTCAGAAGCCAAAAGCATCAAGTACCACAGGCAAAAACATCAGCAACCTGCAAGGCCTCTGGAAAGGCAAGCAATGTATTTGACAATACAGACCCAGATCTTCGCACATGGTCTACAGCACTAGCCTGTATATAGGGGCAGCAGAGGTTTCCCTCAGATCTGACTTTTGGGGGAAAAAAAAAATTCTTTCCCCAGCCAAATGTCTTCACCAAGGACAAGTCTTGCCTGACCAACTTAGTGGCCTTCTATGATGGAGTGACTACATCAGTTGTCAAGGGAAGATCTATGGATGTCATCTACCTGGACTTCTGTAAGGCCTTTGACACAGTTCCCAACAGCATCCTTCTCTCTAAATTGGAGAGATATGGATTCAACTGGGTGGACTGTTCAGTGGATGAGGAATTGGTTGGATGGTTGCATCCAGAGGGTAGTGGTCAATGGCTCAATGTTTAGATGGTGACAAGTGGTGTCCCTCAAGGGTCTGTACTGCAACCAGTATGGACCAGTACATTTAATATCTTCATCAATGACACAGACAGTGGGATAGACCACACCCTCAGCAAGTTTGTCAATGACACCAAGGTGTGTGGTGCAGTCAACACACCTGAGGGATAGGATGACATCCAGAAGGACCTGGACAAGCTCAAGAAATGGGCCCATGCAAACCTCATGAGTTCAATAAGACCAAGTACAAGGTCCTATATATGGGTCAGGGTAATCCCAGGCACAAATACAGGCTGGGCGGAGAATGGATTGAGAGCAGCCCTGAGGAGAAGGACTTTGGAGTGATGGTGGACGAGAAGCTCCCCCGCCAATGTGAGCTTGCAGGCCAGAAAGCCAACCACATCCTCGGCTGCATTAAAAGAAGCATGGCCAGCAGGTCGAGGGAGGTGATTCTGCCTGTCTACTCTACTCTGGTAAGATCCTACCTGGAGTACTGTGTCCAGTTCTGGAGCCCCCAACATAAGAAGGAGATGGACCAGTTGGAGAGGGTCCAGAGGAGGACCACGAAGATGATCAAAGCCTGGAGCACCTTTCCTATGAGGACAGGCTGAGAGAGTTGGGGTTGTTCAGCCTGGAGAAGAGAAGGCTCCAGGGAGACCTTATAGCGGCCTTCCAGTACCTAGAGAAGCCTTATAGGAAAGATGGGGACAAACTCTTTAGCAGCACCTGTAGCAATAGGACAAAGGGTAACGGTTTTAAACAAAAAGACAGTAGATTTAAACTAGACATAAGGAAGACATTTTTTACAATGAGGGTGGTGAAGCTCTGGACCAGGTTGCCCAGAGAGGTGGTGGATGCCCCATCCCTGGACACATTCAAGGTCAGGCTGGACAGGGCTCTGAGCAACTTGATCTGGTTGGAGATGCCCCTGCTCCTTGCAGGGAGTTTGGACCAGATGACCTTTAAATGTCCCTTCCAATCCAAAAACCACTCTATGATCCTATGAAATCTGGTGCTCTGTCTGGACCCGGACATGAACAAGAAACACTAGCCACTCATAACAAAAATGATCCTTTCCATCATCAGGGTACTGCTCCACCTTGTCTCAAGGATTGTCAGCTGCTCATGTCTGGATTCAGATGAAGGTACCTTAAAAAATCCCAACACACACCTGATCAGCTACTCACTGAGAAAATAATTTTCCCATCCTGTCTGTGACCAGCAGAAACCAGGGCGCAGCTGACACAATCACCATTTGAAGAGTAAGTTCTGTGCAAAGCAAGGAATTTTGTTCCCCTCTGCCAAGGGCTCGTGAAAGGTGGGGGAAAGAGCAGTGGTCTACAGCTTTCCCAGATGCAAGATCAGAGCAAAACACCGCGACCACCTGCTCTGAAGTCAAACTAAATTGCATACCTAATTTCCCCTTATGAATTAACAGCTAGTGAGTCCATCATCTGCCTCAAGCTACTGACTCCATGTTTAACTGTTTTGACTTTTCAGAAACCATCCCTCTTTTCAGCAGGATTAATTTGTCTAACTGCCATCAGCTGCTTATTGTGTCTTTATTAACGACTGGAAAAAGCCCCCCTCTCCACTATCTAGTATCTTTTCCATGACCCAGGGTCTATACCAGTTTGGTCTTTTTTCTACTACGCCATGGGTACAGGTCCTCTTAAGGTTCACTCTGCAATTCTGTTATTGGATCAATTGTTGAGGCACTAGGTTGAAATTTCACCAGTAACACCAACTTGAAACAGAACTAATAGAACTGGAAACAGTATGGTTTTATTCAGCCTTACAAAGACTTTGAAGTATGCTCATCTCTATTATTGCAAATTATTTCTGTAAATTCAGTGGATCTGAGGAATGCAAGTGTATTTGAAGGATTAAAATCAAACAGCAATAAAGCTTAGCTACAACAAAATACCTTCCTTCCACAGATTTATTTTCTTTCACTGGACCAGCAAGCACAGAGTCACTTACACATGCAAAACCAAACAGAGCCTTTAGGAGAATATAAACTGTTCCTGTTTACAAAGAGAAATAATTGTAATTAACGTTTTCTTTTATGCCACTATAATGGAAACAAGTTTCAGATGGTCATTGGTAGGCAAACATGGAGAACATCGATTAAAAACATTAAAGTCAAATAATTTTTTTTTTTTTGCTTTTAGGAAGAATTTCTTGAAAGCCCAAAGATTAGTTAACAAACTAGTTCCTTCTCAGTGCTCATCAGCTCGGTTCTTACCCCTAATCAGCAGAAATTCACTCCCTAGACTCGTTCCTATTTGGTGAGCATTCCCTTTCCCACGCTCAGTCTTCTGCTAATGGTCAATCATTCTTAATTTTCAGCCAAACACATCTGCCTGCGGATCCCTTTAAAAAAATTAAATCTATCTTTTCTGTGAGAGAACCTAACAGAAGCTGATTTAGAAGTGTTTTCTCTATGAAATACTGATTATATTTTCAGCAAACAAACAAACAAAAAAAAACCACTCTCGAGTGGAAATTTCAGGCTCAGGCAAACACCAATGCATGGAAAATTCCAGCCAAAAAGGTTAAAGTCTCGTCAAAATCCTAAGCAAAAGAAAGCACTGAGTTATGACAGAAAGCGTTAAGCAATTGTAATGAGAGGTATTGCTGCTGTGCTGCTTATAATATAGATGGTATTTTAAAATGTTCTAAGAATATTTGAGAAAAAGACATTAGTCATACAGAGTAAGGAGGTTGCAGGATGAATTACTCAAGAATGAAGGGTGATATAACAAGAAGTGTTGGTCTAATATTAGAATAGAACAGATTTTAATTAGAAGTCAGAAAAACATACACAGTGATGAGTCAACTGGACAGAGCACATCAACCATGGAAGCAGCTGAGGCATCAAAAAATGAACTATTTTATACCAGACTTGATACAGTAAGAGGCAGGAGTTATTTCTACAACTTATGTGAAAGAAAGAAAAGCATACAACATTGGAAAGCTTTTCCAGATACTAACAATGCTTCCTAAGGATCTTGCCATGCTCTGAACATTCCATGCTTCAATTCCAAATGGCACTTCAGCTCCTCAACTGTGAGCATCCACAGTATCCCAGATGACTTCATTGCAACCGTTCTTTTTTTCCAGCAGGCAAATGCTACATCAACCAGGCCAGAGGGTTCAATACCATTTGGAATTAAGGAGTAATAGATATTAGTAATAGGCCCTTATAGTGGCCTATTTGGATAGGCCAGGTTGGATGAGGCTGATCTGGTTGAAGATGTCCCTGCTCCTTGCAGGGAGGTTGGACTAGATGACCTTTGACGGTCCCTTCCAACCCAATCTATTCTACGATTTTATATACTTTATGCATCCTGTGTCATTCCAGTGTACAACTTGAATGAAACAAACAGTACAGGAGTTCAGAGACCTAGAAGAAAAGGACAGAGGTCAGAAGATTTTTAAGAAAAACTTTCCAACAGCCCCTTAAGCAAATAGTACATACAACAGTATGCTACATCATTTGAGATTCTACATGGTCAAAGGGATCTAGTTTCCTCCTGCTCTTTGAACTGTAAACACAGCAGTCTGCATTAGTATACGTACAGCAGCAAATCATCTGAAACACATGCTCACGTCCCTCGCAGAATACGGATGAAGGTACGTGCATATTCAAGTGCTTGCAGCACTACACTAGCACTCTGCTATCAGAAAGGCTCCTCTGCATTTTCTTCACGTCATCCTTCTGTCCTTATACTATCACAAAGCATAGACAGATGAGAATGGCCTCAAATTTACAAGTTCACAACCTTCGGAGTACTGCCAAGCCAGCAACATTGCATAAAGCACCTCTCGTTGCTTTCTGCCTGACACTGTAGCTCTTACTGTAGAGAACATCATATTTCCCTTTCAGCCGTTTCCTAATCCATCTCTGCAGCCTACTAACTATTTAGAGACAATTAGTAAGTTTAAAAAAAATGCATTTTAGTTTTTAAAAGTTTGGTTTCTCATTAAAACACAACAGATAAATAGGAACATTAAAAGTTACTTATTTTCACTAGATTCAGATTCATCTTTATATGCGTTTTCCTGTTTTAAGATAATATCATGATTACACTAACATTATCTGCTTGAAGTCTCTACTCGGTATCCAGGCAAGTTTTGAACTATCCTTTCATAAATAACAGATGAAAGAGTTCACCTAGGCTATCTCAATTCACGGTTGCATTAACAATTACTTTTCAAATGAATTCTGGATATTCACATTGAATGCTTAATCTCATTCAGACTTGAAATAGGAAATTCTATATAAACTTCCTAATGCTTCCTTTCACATGAAAAATCACAGAAGCAGGTATTAAAAACTGACATTAGGAGACTGTCTCTGCCTCCTCCCTGCCCCACAACAGGCAAACCAACACCTCTCCCACACCTACAAATCCCTGCTGCCGTTCAGGACAATCACTAATGTCCTCCAACCATCCGAGAAACTTTCCAGTCTACCTAGAAAGAGCCTCTGTGTGGGACAAACTTATAGAAGAACATCAATCCACTCCTAATTCTTTCTTGGCTGAAGTCAGCCTTAATTCAGCAGTGGAAACCTGGCATCACTACCATACCTACAGTCTAACACCTGTACCTGTGCATGTTTTCAGTACAAAGCAGCATTACCTGCTCCGACAAAGGTTCAAATGGCCCCTTCATCCTCTTACATGGGTTCAGTGTACCAGAGCTGCCCACATGTCCTAACACATCATCTTCCTATGACCTCTTTACAGACTTCTAAATCTTTATGTAACAGGGCATGCTACTGATTTTTTCCATATTCATTTATAATAGCTATTAAAAATATATCACTAAAACACAAATCTATGTGTAGCACTGAGGTCATGTCTCTTCAGGAAAACTCAGACAAAACAGCAAAAGCATTTCAGGGATGTCAGCAATAGGAAATTAGAGCTCATTTCAGTTGCCATTTTCAGCTCTCTGCAGCCACAGGTTGCAATATGGATCTCGTTCAGAACAGTTCACAGAGCATTTACTCAGCACGCTGCAGTTCACAAGGATTTCCAAGCACCCTCTGAATAGATTTAAATCTGCAACAAAAGGCCACAAGTGCCGCAGGAAGAGACATCATAAGGACATCATCGGTTGTCCTGGTTTCGGCGGGAATGGAGTTAATTTCCCTCTCAGTCGCCAGTGTGGTTTGGATTTCCTATGTGAACAATGTTGATAAATACCCTGATGATATGAGACCAAGGACACTGTCCGGCTTTCCAAGTCTCACTAATGTGCGGGTGTAGGAAGCTGGGAGAAAGACAGACAGAATAATTGACCCAAGCTGGCCAAAGAGAGTACATACATATTCTTTCATGCCATAAACGTCATGCTCAGTATATAAGTGGGGGTTGGCCAGGCCGTGTATCGGCCTTCCTGGCATTCATCCCTCTCTCTTGCCTGCTGGCATCATTCCCTCTACCTTGCTGGCTCTTTTTCGCTCCTTTGCTTGCTGCTCAGTTTCATTTCCATGATCGCTGCTCAGGACGGGCTGTATCGGTCATTGGGACATCGGGTGGTGAGAAATCGTGCATTGTTCATATTGTTGTATATTTTAGTATCCTTATATTCTGTTATTCTTGTCATTTTCCTTTGCTATTCTAGTAAACTGTCTTCATCTCAATCCATGAGTTTTCCTTTCTTCCCAATTCTCTCCTCCATCCTGCTGCGGAGGGGGCTGGTGAGCAAGAAACTGTGTGGTGACCAGGGCTAAACCATCACGTCAGTCCTCCTGCAATAGCTGTAGATTTGTCAGTTAAAACTCCTATACTCTTCAAGTGGGCCAAAATTTCTGCCACTCTGAGCTACATCAGATGTCCCCAAATCTGGTGATCAATTTAACCACAAGCGTGTGGGCAAGACAAACCAACAGGACACTTAAGCGATTTCACAGCACTAGAATCAGGGACTCATCTGATCCAGCTAACAAGTGGCTTTTCATTGCGACCCATTCCTATCACTTAAAAAATTAAAACAAACAAACAAACAAAAACAAACAAAGAGTAAATTTAAGAAATCAACCTAGAAGACAACTGCATCAGGAAAGAAAATTCATCCAACTAAGAGGAACTCTGTTGCACAGCATTAATGCAAACTGATATAGCATAAGGGAACATCATCCAGTTTCCTTACAGAGCCTCCTGGAGATATCAAAACATTAAACATCCAATGACTCATATGATAATGTGATGTAACGGAAAATATTCAGCTAGACAGGTAAAGTTGTGGGAGACCCTCCAAGAGAAGATACCAGGACTGCGGCAGCCTTTTAGCTCAGACTAAAACATTCAAAGCACAGACTGAGAACTCCTTAGGCAACAGTTTACACCAAGACAGCTTGAAAAACTTTGGACCCAAACAGTTGTTCTCACTCCTAGGCCATCAGACTTCATTGTGCTTAAATTGTGACAGGGAAGGTAAACCAAGCCAACACATCGATCCAGCTGAAAAATAGCCTTGGGAAATGGGAGCTTGGCAACAGCAAATATTGCTAAAGGCAGTGCTGTATTAAGTCAATTTAATATTCTGTATGATAGGCTAGAGATAGCATGTCATGTGAAACTGCAAGTTAAGTTTATCATGCACTTTACCAACAGATACATCTTTATCAGGTCTGTCGACACCATTAAACATCTAAACAGCTTTGACTTTCATTCATTAAAAACAGGTGTGCTTTTTCTTTTCTGCTTCCATAGTTACACCAAGTTACATCTCAAGATTGGCAACATTCAGTTAATGGGTTTATTCACATACTTAATAGCATGCTTCACTGCTTTGAAAGATTGGACAAAAGTAACTTCTGAGTATGGCAAATTCCACAACTCTCCAGACACCTTGCAAGTCCTGCCTCTGGGTTCGAGCGTTAGACGGGATAAAGGCTGTTTTGCTTTTAGAGAAGAGACTGGAAACATGAGGTACCATACAAAGCTCTGAATAAATTGAAAGAAAAATTTAAATGTAAGAAGTTACATTTTTGTAAAGTTGTGTTCATACTGCTGATATCAAACAGATATCTTGTCTCAAAAAAGCAAATGCAGGGGGGGAGATCATGAAGTCCATGCAATCACGAAACAAAGCTGGTGAAGAGGGGTGAAGGCAGACGGAGATGTTAAAGCACCTACCACAGTTTGCATTCATCCCACAAGATGAGAAAATTCCCTTCTCATTTCTCTCCACTTATGATTAGAGAGTCATGACTGCCTCACCAGCTGTGCCTCTGGCTCATTTTAAATTCAAACTACGATACATATCTCACTTTTAGACTTTTAATAGCAATGCCTTAAAATGCAGATTGCTGGCTAAATTTAGTTACATGATTAAAAACAAATCTAAATCATCTCTACCCAGCAAATAGAACTGCTGCATTCAAGGTTCAATAGAGGACTTAACTCTTCATCTAAAAACAAAGTTCTAACAAAAAGAAGGAAAAAAAAAAGAAAATCAAAGCACAATTTAGTGATGCCTCTAAAAGAGCAGGATGCATAAAACATTAACCAGCTATGGAAAACTATCTGTAAATGCATCATAGTATACCATAGGGTTTTGTTCTGTACTTCTGCAAATAAATTCTGCACTATGCTACTACAGCAGTATGAGTCATACACCTTCACTGACATTCTATATTTATATCCCCGTGCCCTTCTGCACTGTTATGTGCTTTCTTCCATGTAGGCCTCCCTAACCTGGAATTTCCTTTCTTCTGCAGTTCAGCATCTCATCCTCTAACATTCCCCAGAAAATTGAATAGATACTTCTTTCTAAGCACTTATTCAATTTTTCTGGACACCATTGTGAAAAAGCAACACTCTTGAACTATTATAACACAAAGCATATGCTTTTATTTGTTCACAAGTATTTTCCTGTGTCTTATTTCCTTTCTCTTTGTCTGTAAATGGACTGCTCAGGCATTTATCTCCTTTGAGGCAATGTCCAGCTCTTATTTCATCAGACTTAACACAGTAAAGTGCTACAGAAAATCTTATTCAGAGATTAAAAATTAAAATATATCCATGTTTTTGACATCATTTTATTAAAAGCCTTACCTATAGCTCCAATCTTGCAAGCATTTGTGAATCTGCCTAATCTGGAGAATGCCAAGTGATCCAGCTGTTGACGTATCTCCTGTATCCCACAGTATCTTACCTCAAAGTCATTCTTTTAAAAGTACCTCAAAGTAACCATGAAAAGAACAAGCCAGATATGTTTTGTGGGTTTGTTTTTTTTTTATGTGGGGTTTTTTTTCCTATTTGGTTTTTTTTTGTTTCTTAAGAAAAAAAAAGTCTCAAAAGGGACTCTTTTTCAGAAGCACTCAACTGACACTAAGCTCTTAAAAAGCACATTATCTGTGTTCAAATAGTAAGATTCATTAGTGAGCATTAAGTCTGAATAATTCATTACTAAACAGGAAATGTCATTTAAAGGTTATGAAAATAAGTATTTAACAGTCTTAAAATGCTACTAAAGTTAAATGAGATCTCTAGATCAACGCATGTACATGCACAGATCATGTACACATAGGCAGCTTCTTTCAAAAGCTGGGCTTAGTAATGCTTAATCTAGTAAATGCTTAGCTTTAAATGACGTTATTTGAAAATGTGATAGCCATTGCTCCTGTACATATGTCCAAAGACCAACTAAGACAGCAGAGTAAATATACATTGTGTTTGGCAATCAGTTGCTATACAGATTAGTTCAACTATGATGTAATGATTGGTTTCAGCTTCCAGCTTTTTATTCTATGCAAAGTAAGTGCAAAGCACTTCCACCTTACTAAGTATTCAAACTGTCTGAGACCGTGTTATATCCACTTGGCATAACTGCAAAACTTCTGAAGTGCAAATTCTCACCTTCGTCTTTTTCACATCGATTCTTTAGAGTACTAAGGGCTTTGAGTTGCCAAAATTTCCGTCAATCCCATCATCATTCCACTACATGCAACTATGTAATGTGATAACATTCAACAATCCCCACCCGTCCCCCCCAATTCCCAGTTGGAAATGAGAATAAGAGGAAGTAAAAACCCCAAGAAATAGCTCATAGCCAACAAGCTGCCCTTCCCAGTCTCCAAAACTGCAACTCTTCTTGCAAATTGACTCTAGTGGTATAAGATACTGAAAACAGAAGGAACACCACATTTACAGGTTTCCTGTATACCAGCACCAGAAGAAGGTATTATTTCACAGCACAAAAGGAAGCTACCACTGCCAAGAGTCCAGGTGAAAGTGTTTCAGCAGAAACAGAACCCGGATATGGCCCACACATCATAACCAGGAACAGATTTTTTTGTATTCTGTTAGGAATGGTTGGGAGTACAGAAAACCACAGCCACTGTCACACAAGTAATTACCTTCATGTGATCAGCCAAGCCGGTCTTCAAATTGCCAGGGATCAGGGGTTGGTTCCCCTTTTAGCTTTTGCATTCTTTCATAAATTCAACTTAATCTACAGTTCTCAACCTGTCCTTGGTATTCTTCACTGCTCAGTACCATCCATGTGTTGTCAGTGAGGTCCTATTAGAACTTTCTTCCCTATCATCTTCCACATAATTACTAATGTATCTGACCTTGTTTATTACATTTGCTAAATATATGGCTAGCCATAAACTGCAGCAATCCAACCGCAGAAACCAAAGAAAACAAACAAAAAGGAAAACAGGAAAAAAAAAAAAAAGAGTAATGAAGCCCTTCTGTCACACACTAATAACCTGAACAAAATCTATACCACATCCACATTTTAAAGGTTCATTTTTCTGAAAGCTTTTTAAAGAACAAAGTTCCTTCAAGTTAGAACAGAAACTCACATTACTTAAGTCCACAACAATCACTATATCCAACAGCAAAAGAGAGGATATGGCACCAAAAAAGGAGAGAAATTTAATATAACATAGGCCCCCTTTCCACACATGTGGTCTACAACAGAAAATGTGCAAAGCTTTGACACTGTCCCGCACGAAATCCTTCTCTCTAAACTAGAGAGGCATGGGTTTGATGGAAGGACCACTCAATAAATGAGGAATTGGATGGATGGCCACATTCAGAGTTGTGGTCAACACCTTGATGTCCAAGTGGAGATTGGTGATGAGTGGCATTCCTCAGGGGTCAGTATTGGGCCCGGCTCTGTTAAACATCTTTGTTGGCAACACAGACAGTGGAATAGAGTGCACCCTCAGCAAGTTTGCCGATGACACCAAGCTGTGTGTTGCAGACGACACACTAGACACATGAGATGCCATCCAGAGGGACCTTGGCTGGAGAGGTGGGACTGTGCAAATGTCATGAAGTTTAACAAGGTCAAGCACAAGGTCCTACACGTGGGTCAGGGCAATCCCAGGCACAAACACAGGCTGGGCAGAGAATGAATTGAGAACAGCCCTGAGGAGAAGGACTTGGGGGTACTGGTGGACAAGAAGCTCAGCATGAGCCAACAACGCACGTTTGCAGCCCAGAAAGCCAACCACATACTGGGCGGCATCAAGAGAAGCGTGGCCAGCAGGTCGAGGGAGGTGATTCTGCCTCTCTCTCTGCTCTCATGAGACCCCTCCTGGAGCACTGCATCCAATTCTGGAGCCCCCAACATAAGAAGGATGTAGACTTGTTGGAGCAAGTCCAGAGGAGGGCCCCAAAAGTGATGAGAGGGCTGGAGCACCTCTCCTATGACCACAGGCTGAGAGAGTTGGGGCTGTTCAGCCTGGAGAAGAGGAGGCTCCGGGGAGACCTGATAGCAGCCTTCCAACACCTAAAGGGGGCCTACAGGAAAGACAGGGAGAAACTCTTTAGCAGGCCCTGTTGCAATAGGACAAGAGGTAATGGTTTTAAAGTAGGAGGTAGATTCAGACTGGATAGAAGCAAAAAATTTTTTACAACAAGGGTGGTGAAACACTGGAAGAGGTTGTCCAGAGAGGGGGGCAAAGTAGATGTCCCATCCCTGGAAACATTCAAGGCCAGGTTGGATGGGGCTCTGAGCAACCTGATCTGGTTGGAGATGTCCCTGCTCCTTGCAGGGGGGCTGGACTAGATGACCTTTAAATGTCCCTTCCAACCCTAACAATTTTATGATTCTATGAAAATCCCAAGCATAATGATGAATGATAATTCATTCTCCAAACTCCTCGAATCATGGAGTGCTTACTAAAATACCTCTGGACAGGACTAAGCAGGTATGAAAGGAAGTCACGGCCATCAAAATATGGATAGACTAGCCTTATGCACTCTGTCTTCCTGTTCTTCTGTGGGAGAGGCATTCTATACACTGCCACACACAAGATGAGTGGAAAAGATCTGCAAAATTTGTCATAGCTGTTTTTCTCCTGTTTTACAATTCTTGCTAAAAACACTCAGCATTTCTCATGAGCTAAATTTAACAAAAATCCATTTTAATCCTACTCTCAATAGACCATCTGAATCTCCGTTTGCCAATATACTCACAGAATAGCTTACAAGGGAAATTTCAAATAAATATTGTGATAAGTTTCTTTGCCCTTAGTGCCAATCACTGATATTTCTATATTACAATGAATAGCTCCAGTCAAAATTAGTGACAGCTTAGCATCTTCCCGACATCTCTCTCTCCACATGCAGAAGATGTAATACGGCATGGCATGCACAACTATTTACTGCACCAGCTCAAAGTTACTAAGAACAAAGAGGGGCAAAAGAGGGACAGTGACCACAGAAAAAAAACATGAATTACTCAAAAGAGGTTGTTAGCAAGGTCTTGTGAAAAAACTTTGCATATGAACAACTCTGAACACTTGATACTAATCTTTCAGAATGTACCTTCAGCTCGCATTGAACCTAGTCTCCTCCTCAGCAACCAAATCATAGAAGGAATTTCTTCAAGACTTTTACCAGAGCCATGTAGAAATAACTCCCAGCAGGCAGCAGCAGAAATAGGAGTGCAGAATCACAAAGTCATATACAAAGACACACACATACTTTCTAACTTTGTAACTTTAAAAATAAAGCCAAGAAACGATGTCAACTCATGAAGCCAAAGAAAATGCCAATCCCTTCTAGCTATTTACAGCTATCTAGAACTCAAATCCAATTTTGAAAATAAAATCCAGGATGCTTTAATGTTCAGTGAACTAAAAACCCATTAATTTGGTAACAAAAGCTGATACTGGAAAGCAAGAAAAAACAAGAGACTGTATAAGCCAGAGCCAGCCCACAGTTTTTGTTTATTCCATTCTTGTTAAAGGAAGAACTATATATACATAATAAACACGTTTGTGTTGTAAGACAGGACTAAACAAGAGGGGCTGACACACAGTGTAGGATGTAACAGAAGGCTCCTGTTGTGCTGGTGAACCATAGCCGCTGAAGACAAAATCTGCTGTGCCATCAGAGAGCACACACAGAAGATCCACCATTTACTGTGATCTATCTTCTGGCAGAAAATCTTCCCTGAGATTCACTGTCAATTAGGCAGTTAAAAGGACAATCTTACATAGTGACCCTGGCAAGATCCCACCCCCCTCCTCCAATATTCCCCAAAGACAAGTTGTCATAGGATTTGGCTGCTTAAGTCTCATGTGCAAAGTCTTCAATAAATAAACTGTAAATTAAGTTCCTTGCTGCTTGAGGAAAGAATTTCCATCAAAACCCTGGGAACAGATAACAACATGATAACTTTCATAAGCTGCCAAGGAATAGGGCTTTTCCAGTCACTAGCTCAGCTTTTCTGGATTTCCTTGGTTTTTCCTCTCCAGTATATTCTACTTCAGCTAATTGTCTACCGGACTGACCAACTCCCTGATCCCACAAACAAAAGAAGGTCCAAAACAAGTGAAGCAAGGAGATCTACTGACATGAAAACACACCGAACTTCAGCCTCTATAGTACAAAGATAACTAACATTTTCTCAGGCCTGGATAGCTCAACCCCAGTCTCAACCGTCAAGGTAAAGTAAAGCACAGCATATTCTACAAGGTCCCTCAAAGATGTTTAATCTAGGCAGCCCAATACCACAAGATTTCAGAGGAGACAAAGGATCTTACTGTACCTTGCTGAAGGCAAGAACATCAAACTTTGATAAATATTGGGGAAAGGAGTGTGTTTTACCCCAGCTCCAGAGCTGCACATTTCTGAAGTTAATCTTTGCAAGAGTCTTTTTTCCACTGAAGGTTCCTTCCTGAGGACTGGCTGAATCTCTATACACTGGGCCTCATAAAACTCTCAAAGCTGGTGCTACAGAGATACAGACTGGGCAATGCTTGAACATAAAGTAGGAAAAGTGATGTCGGGAAGAGGAAAAACAGAGCTTCCATAAGTCACTAATGCTTCTCATTTTTGGCCATTTTTCCTGAGCACCTATAAGACTGATGTCATGGAACTTCCTTAACTCCAGGTGGAAAAAATGAAGGTTTTCCCCCCCCATCAGCAAAGATTCAAAACAATTGTTCCTGTAGGCAAAGCAGACTTGATGAACAAATTGCAATAACAGTAACCAGCCTTGTGGGAGTAGAATTCTGGATTACCAAAACAGTTTAAGACTATGTGAGGAATCTGGACATCTGCCTTCAAAGGTCTCAAAATTACAAGATTAATCCAAAGAGGAGCTCCTTGTAGTGAGGACGCTGTCTCTTCAAACAGGAAGAGAAAGTTATTACAGGGCTGCCCAAACTAGTGCTTGAGAAAAAACAAATTTTTTTGTGCACCAGTTCATTAGCTTTACTGTATCTTCATTTGCATTAATGCAAAAACTTTGATGAAGAGTTAGGACATTCCCTGCCCCCCAGCACACTGCCAGACAGGAACAGACTGCCCAAGTAACATACTACACAGTTCCCATCAACTCCAACTTCAGTGGCTTGTACAAACTTTGCTTAAAAATAATTATCACAAAAGTTGAAACAGCAGTGAGAGATGGATTTGTGATGGAACACGGTGCCAGCTTTGAAGACCATACAGAAAATAAGGCCATTTCCATATGCACTTAGAATCTTTCATACTGTTATTACACACTGTTAATTACCCACAGATCCCATATTAATTTCTGCAAAGCTTTAATTTCTGAATTTTGGTCCCAAAGCTTATGCATTTCTTTCTCTCCCCATTCCATGCTCTACCCTTTATAAACACATGGAAGAGCTTCAAGATAGGCCATGAAGTTTTAAAATTTGCCAGCCAAAACCAGATGCATCTAAAGTCTTTCTTTAATATGTAACCAAAAGTTCCATTATCGATCACACTGTGAGATGTATATGTTGTAAACCAACTGCATCACCAGTGTAAACTCAGAAAGTGATAACTGAAAACATACACAATATATGCACTAAAACCATATTTAATCATCTACTTATACTCTCTCAAGCTTCACAGTTTTCAGGGGCCAAAGTTTTATTCTGCTTATTCTAACTTGAGCAATTTTGGCACTCAATAGACCTTCCCACCTGAGTCCTGCAAGTGCTCCTAGAAATCCCTAGAACAAACACATAAAGTGCCAAAAGAGCACTGGCAACATTTTCCTGTTAGATTCCATTCATGACCTCAGCTCAGCCTTCACTTTGTCTCTCTTTACCATTTTTCTTTTTTGTCTTAAGCTGGAGTCTCAGCATCAGAACAAACTATTAACAACAGAGGTGAACCTTCCACTTTGTCAAAGCATCCTAGCAAAGCTGCCAGATCTGCCTGGACCCAAATCAAAAGAATACTGGCCCACCTCTCCCAGTGTAAGTGCAAACCAAGGGACAACAGTGGTTCCAGTGGCAATCTAATTCAGTCACTGGACTCACAACCCAGCATCTTTAAAAAAAAAACCAACCAACCAAACCCTAATGTCAGGTGAATGTCTTCTAGATGCTCTATGTCTGTCAAGCAAAAACTACTGAGGTTAATACTGGAACATACAGGTGAAATTCAACAGCATGATTTGAAATAACTCATGATCTCACTCCTGGCAGCCCTTTCTGCTTCAAAATCTATGCATCTTCAACTGACATTCTCTTATAAGTGCACAACAATGACAGTATTTATTATGACAGCAAGGAACATAACAGGAAGGCTCTAGAGCATAAGCTCCCATTGCTTCATACAGTCAAGCTAGAGAATTGTAAGGAGGCAAGAACCATGCATGGCAAAACCATAGAATGAAAATTATAGAAAAGCACGTGCTTTTACCAGATTTTAGTTAGAGTTTGCTTAGCCCAAGGCAGATGGACAAAGGCTTTTCCTTCTTAAACACTCATTTTGCAGGTTCTGCTTCAAAGGGGTTCAGAGGTTCCTATCAGTTCACAGGTTTTTATTTAGCTAATTTATAGTATTTTACCTGTTTTCCCAAAAACCATCACCCTACCAAATGAAATACAGCTACCTCACATTAAAAAGAATGGCAGGAGCTCCAGTTTCAAATTGCTTGACTGTCAGCTACAGCGGCTAAAAAGAGGAAAGGAGAGTCTCCATAAAGCAGATGCCTTATTGGTATCACAGACAAGCATTTAAAAAAAAAAAAAAAAAAAAAAAAAAAAAAAAAAAAGCAGCTGTCTGTCCTAAAGGATTTTGTGAGTTATTCTACAGTAAGATTGTGGACAATGAATATAGTCCAGAAGACACCTCTATGAATAAAAAGAATAAATAATTGGAGTTATGAGGATCAGTTAAGGGTGAGGATGAAAATCACAACATCCTATGAAAACACTCCTTAATGTCTTTAAGTCAAGCAATTAATTTATCAGGAGTTAACTTCTTGAATCTGAACTGCTTTATGACAGAAAGAGTAGCAAATGAAAGAGTTGACCGAACTCTGAAGAGAAATGACAGGAAATAGGACTTCGAGAACAGTTGCTGAATGAGGTAGAATATAACATACGAAAAACATGCCAGTATTAAAGTTATTTCAGGTGCAATTAAAATCACTTGTAAGGACAGAGTAGGGAAGACATTTTTTGAGAAATTGTATGTTTTGCTTTAGTTTACAACACAAAATTTTGCCAATAGCATGAAGGAAAAACAAGGTGAGTCTTAAAACAGGCAAGTTTACATAACAGGGAAAGCTTAATAAGGAAGAAAATATTTATGCTGTGTTCCTTTTTTTCTGACAACAATGTTGGTAACTTGCTTGGACTCACTTTAAAAGTGTCAAACCACTGCATCCATGAAACTGCCCACTATTCCTGTTTTTAACAACATCACTGACTCATTTACCTTTCAGTGTTCCATTAGTTCTGCAGTCAAGCACGGCTCATCTGGCAGATAAAAGATCAAAATGTCACTTTGAAATGGCAGAATTTGTGAATTTATGCGTGAACAGTGTCCAGCTTTTACCCACCCAATTTCCTCCTGTGTCTCTCCAATGAGAAAAATTTACTGTCAAGACAGTTGCAATTATGACTATTTAATTATTACTACTCTGACCAGGATTAATATTCTGGGGGAAAAAAACGAGAACTCTTAAGTATTTGTAACGGTCTCTTAAAATTCCACTAACTTCTGTGGAAAACGCAACAGTAGACTTAAGACACGGTAACATAAATGTAAAACTATTCAATTTTGCATCACGGTGAGACTATTAATTAGAAAAATCTTATCCATTCGTTCATGCAGCAAAATCCCTATACACTGCAATGTCTTTCCAAAGTATGTTCCTACCTTCCATAATGAACAGAGAGAAGCATCATACTACAATATCCCTTCCTTCCATTCTCCAGTGTCAAAAAAAATCACTCTATTTTGCTCCCTTTCCACTAATTGTGAAACTATCTATAGTGAAGTGAGCAGAAATTGTTTATATCCATGGCCTCCAAAGTAGAGTACGTGTAGCCTAGGGGGTGTACAAGACTATCGACTGGAGGGCATGAAGAAAATAATAAATTAATTAACATTTAAATGTATTAATAAATTATTAATTGTTTTGATTCCATTAATAAAATATTTTAGGTGGTGCTTATTACATTTTTATCTCATCCTTTTTAATATTTCTATTGCATGTGTTTTATAGTTTGCATAACATATTACAGTAGTACACATCTATAAGTTATAAATAAATAAGTATACATTTGTTGTAGGTATGTGCTCAAAAAAAGATTTTACTGATGGAGTGCACAATCCATAAAGTTTGTAGACCACTCACTGGTTTATGTGACTTCAGCACCGGGAAACTGAAGCAGCATTTCCTCCTTTGCTAGCAGGAGGTAAAAATAATGGAGGAAGACCTGCACACAGGGAAAAGACTTCAAGGGGGCTGCATTTTTCAGTTACTTCGCTGCATGGTACTTCAACCACAGTCAGCGAGTGATTTTTCAGAAACAGTTAAGTCCTTAGCTCACATCATGTGTAGCAGTTGAGCAACCCTTGAAAATCCCGTGAGATTTTGATTGGTACCTAGAGGTTGCCAAAGGCCATTCAAAAGTCTTATTCTGGATTATTCAGGTTCGGGTCCACTGACTTTCAAAGAGATTTAAAATTCTAACTACATACAATTCAGTTTCAGCAATAACTTATGCCACTGCATCGCTCAGACAGTTCTCTAATGCAGATATTAAAAGTCAACCTATTTTTATTTAAATTCCTTTCAGACATTCATGAAAAAAAATATTCCTGCTAGTCACTTGATACACTTTCTTTTTTTCTTCTTAAAATTACCTACTTAAAATACTCACTTTATTTCTGCAATGGTTAGGGATAAATATCAACTAAGTGAAACATTGAAGTTACTATAACTTTGGGGAAGTTTTACTCCATGGGTATGCATTTTTAAGAAATAGTGAAGCAAGGCAAACTGCATTGACAAGTCCTTTTTTAAAAATAGCAGGTTATCCTAACTAACGTCTTTTTTCTACCATTTCTATTCCAGTAAGAATGACAGCAAGCACTTTATTCAAGAAGTACACATTTTGAGATAACTATTTAGACCACGTGACTCACTTTGAGATGCCTGGTCTACTGGGGGCTGATGGAGTAGACCTGATGGAAAAGGGGAAGAGTGTCTTTGGCCAAAGGCTTGCCAGACTGGTTAAGAGGGCTTTAAACTAATGTTGCTGGGGGAGGAGAACCAGCTCATCCCACCACTGTCAGTATGGCATCAGTGCCACCAACAGGTGCCCAGAACCTGGGGAAGGACGGCAGGTAAGTAGGAGAGCACCTGAAGTGCAGCTCAAGGGAATTCCAGCCGCTCTAGCCAGCGAGTCAGCTTCACTGAGGGTGCAGCGTAAGTGCCTCTATGCCAATGCACGCAGCATGGAGAACAGGAACAGTTAGAGATGCGCACGTGCCTGCAGGGCTACGACCTTGTTGGCATCACGGAGACCTGGTGGGATGGCTCCTATGACTGGTGCGTTGGGATGAAGGGATACAGGCTTTTTAGGAAGGACACGCAGGGGAGACAAGGCGAGGGCGTCACCCTCTATGACAACAATCAGTTGGAGTGCACGGAGCTCTGCCCGGGCATGGATGGGGAGCTGACAGAGAGCTTAGGGGTCAGGATTAGAGGGAGGGCAGAGACAGGCAACATTTTAGTGGGCATCTGCTACAGATCACCTGGTCAGGAAGACCGAGTGGGTGAGGCCCTCTGTAGACAGATAGGAGCAGCCTCACAAGTCCTGGTCCTCAGCCAGCCCAATGTCTGTTGGACGGAAAACACAGCAGGGCATAAGCAATCCAGGAGGTTCCTGGAATGTGTGGGTGATAACTTCCTCCTGCAAGTGACAGAGGAGCCAACAAGGAGATGCTGGACCTTGTTCTCACCAACAAGGAGGGGCTGGTGGGGAATGTGGAGCTCAAGGGCAGCCTTGGATGCAGTGACCATGAGATGGAGGAGTTCAAGATCCTTAAGACACTGAGGAGGGAGTGCAGCAAGCTCTCTGCCCTGCACTACAGCAGAGGAGACTTTGTTTAGCCTCTTCAAGGATCTGCTAGAAAGTACCATGCCATAAAGACCTGGAGGGAAGAGAGGCCCAACAAAATTGGTTAATATTCAAGAAGCACCATCTCCTAGCTCAGGAGCGATGCATGCCAATGAAGAAGTCAGGCAAAAACACCAGGAGGCCTGCATGGATGAACAAGGAGCTCCTGGAGCAACTCAAAAACAAAAAGGAAGCCTACAGAGAGTGGAAGCAAGGACAGGTAGCATGTGAAGATTACAGAGAGATTGTCTGAGCAGCCAGGGATCAAATAAGGAAAGCCAAAGCCCTGACAGAATTAATTCTGAACCAGGGATGTCAAGGGCAACAAGAAAAGCTTCTTTAGGTACACTATGGATAAAAGGAACATCAGGGAGAATGCAGGCCCTCTCTGTAAGGAGATAGGAGACTTGGTTACCCAGAACGTGGAGAAGGCTGAGGTACTCAATGACTTCTTTGCCTCAGTCTTCACCAGCGAGGGCTCTAGCCACATTGTCCAAGTTTCAGAAGGGAAAAGCAGCAACTAATGAAGAACTGCCCACTGTAGCAGAAGAGCAGGTTCAGGAATATCTAAGGAACCTGAAGGTACACAAGTCCAAGGGACCTGATGAGATGCATCCACAGGTGCTGAGGGAACCAGCAGATGAAGTTGCCAAGACACTGTCCATCATATTTGAGAAGCCATGTGTCATAGTTCAGCCCCAGTCAGGACCAGACTACACAGTCTCTCTCTCTCACTCCCCCGACCCTCGAGAGAGAATAGGGAGAGATAATATAAGAAAAACAGCTTGAGGTTTGAGATAAGGACAGGGAGAAATCCTTAAAGTTACCATCATGGGCAAAAACAGACTCGTCTTGGGGAAAACTATTCATTTATTTCTAAAACTAGCAGGATAATGAGACAGAGAAGCAAGATAAATCTCCTCCACCCCTCCCTCTTCCCAAGCTTAACATTATCTCTACTACCTTCCCCCCACAAGCGGCACAGAGGGAAAGAGGGAATGAGGGTTGCGGTCAGTTCATCATGCATTGTTTTACACCGCTGCTTCAGGGCTGGGGGAAGAACTCCTCACATCCCTCCCCTGCTCCAGTGTGGGGTCCCTCTCACGGGCCACAGTCCTTCATGAAACTGCTCTGGCGTGGGTCATCTCTTTCACGGAGTGCAGTCTCTCCAGAACGGCTACCTCACTGCGGGCCCTCCACAGGCCACAGTCGCTTTGAGGCATCCACCTCCCCCGGTGCGGGGTCCTCCACGGGCTGCAGGTGGATCTCTGCTCCTCCGTGGACCTCCATGGGCTGCAGGGGGACAACCTGCTCCACCATGGTCCTCACCACAGGCTGCAGGGGAATCTTGGCCAGGAGCCACATTACTCCTCCCCCTCCTTCACTGACCTTGGCATCCGCAGCTGTTTCTCAAAACAGGCTCGCAGAAGCCTCTCAGGATCTCTTCACATCATCCACCTCATCTTCTCTCCACCTCTTGCAGCCAGGCTGGGCCAAGCTGGGCCCAGTCGGCTGCCTGGCGAGAGGCCAGAGGGCGAGGCCTGCAAGGCCCACAAGGCCTGCACCTCCCCCTCTGCACCTCTGCCCCCGCTCAGCTTCTTCACATCTTCTCTTTTTTTTTTTTTTTTCTTCTTCTGTTTTCCCCTTCTTAAATATGTTATCGCAGAGGTGTTATCACGGACCATTCTGCTACCAACTGGCTCGGCCTTGGCCAGCAGCGGGTCTGCCCTAGGCCTGGCCGAGTCCACTGAACAAAGGGGAAACAACTTCTAGCAGTTTCCTACAGAAGCTGCCACCTTAGGCCCCCCTCACTAAACAAAACCACAACACCATGGCAGCCTGGTGAGGTTCCCACTGACTGGAAAAGGGGTAACATAACCCCTCTTTTTAAAAAGGGAAACAAGGAAGACTCAAGGAACTACAGACCAGTCAGTCTCACCTCTGTACCTGGAAAGGTGATGCAGCAGATTCTCCTGGACACCATCCTAAGGCACATGGAAAATAATGATTCTGCTCCTTTACTCTGCTCTCGTGAGACCCCTCCTGGAATACTGGGTCCAGTTCTAGAGCCCCCAACATAAGAAGGACGTGGACCTGCTGGAGAGAGTCCTAGAGGAGGACCCTGAAAATGATCAGAGGGCTGGAGCACTTCTCCTGTGACCACAGGCTGAGAGAGTTGGGGCTGTTCAGCCTGGAGAAGAGGAGGCTCTGGGGAGACTTATAGCAGCCTTCCAACACCTAAAGGGGCCTACAGGAAAGACAGACAGAAACTCTTCAGTAGGGCCTGTTGTGATAGGACAAAGGGTAATGGTTTTAAAATTGAAGGAGGCAGATTCAGACCTGGCATCAGGAAAAAAATTTTCACACTGAGGGTGGTGCAACCCTCAACAGATTGTCCAGAGAGGTGGTGGATGCCCCATCCCTGGAAACATTCAAGGCCAGGTTGGACGGGGCTCTGAGCAACCTGATCTGGTTGGAGATGTCCCTGCTCCTCGCAGGGGGGTTGGACTAGATGGCCTTTAAAGGTCCCTTCCAACTCTAACCATTCTATGATTGTATAATTTAATTTACTCCACCTGAAAATTTTCCCAGCAGCACACAGCATTGATTACAGCTCTGAAATTTTCAATATCGCATCTTCTAAAAATCAGAGTTCAATCATTTATTTTAAATAGCTGAGAGAGCAGCTAGAGTAATGCAGGTTTTTTACATGACATTTCTCTCATCTACTTTGATGTCAAACAATGAATGCTATGAAACAGAAAACTAAATCGATTTGTTTTTCCAGTCATGCATCACATCCCTCCAAATTCTAACACCAAAAGTTCACAGTATATGGTAATTAAAGCAAACATTTTTCTCACAGAGTGAGGGACATTACTGTGTGACTGCTTCAGGATTTACAGCACCAACTTAATAGAATACTTAAGCACACGCTGACCTTTGCCATTTAAGAAGTCAATTTAAATAAAACTACCCTAAGGCTAAGCATGCCTTGAACCAGTACCCATAATTACAGAACCCAGTAAATATCGATGACAGATCTGCGGCCCCTTCTGTAGCTTTCCTAACAAACAGGTCTTATCCTGACAGTGCAATAGGCTCTTCAGTCTCCAGCGTGACTCAGAAAAATGCTTTCATCTGCTCTTCATTTCCTCACCTGGCAGTTTATACAAGGCAAAAGCAGAAATGCATGTACGCTACCCCTGCCAATACAGCTCCACTGTTCCATCTGTTCTACGGAAGACTCTCACCCTCATGTTAGTCTTAACTCTCACACCACACAGTGTGCAACAGGAGAAGCAAATAGCACAGACTCTTCACACGTGAACACTACAAAATAGCTTCAGGTGTCTGTCTTACCTTTCCATCTCATCTACCTTTCTCTCTTGCCTTTGCATTTCACAACAGAGCAACAATACAAATGCGTTCAAGTGACCTTCCTCAGATCAACCATCCTTTAATGTAGGAATGTCATTACTACGTAACCTTCCTCTTATTTCTTCCTAGGAAGAATCTAACCCTACAGCCCTCTGCACGTGGCAAGCTTTCACACTCTCCTTACTGGAAAGGTTCCCAGGAAGGTACGGCTTCAACAGAAAATATTCTTTCATTTCATCTTCAGGGTCTTCAAGTCCAATGATGCCTCTTTCTGATGACCTTTTCTAAATATTTTCTGGGTTTGACCACAAACACACACACACAAGGTAGCTTGTTTTAGTTTATTGACTTTCTTCTGAACACATGATTTTATTTGTCCTTAAAACACTTTACTGAAGAGCAGCAGCACAAAAAGCTAGGCTCAATCCTGAAGTACAGAAAGGTTAGTACACTTTTGCAAAGCCATGTAATTTACTTCACTTACTGCAATGAGACCATGTCTTCTCAAATGGGATGGCAGAAGCAGAGGGTTCTCTGCTCTGCCTGTTCTTGAGATCCTCAGCTAACACTGAGGTAACTTGGGAATGGTACATATCTACTCCCCTATGCCTTTGACAGACAGACACTTCCTCGGGATTATCTTCCCTCCGTCCTAATTGCTGTGCCCCAAATGAGAGTTTTGTCCGTATCTTCCTGACAAATACAGTCACTTATCTTGGAAGCTGCAGCCGTATTTTCCTATCTCTCTATTTTCTGAAGTTAAGTTTTCCATCTAATTCTTTTCTCACCAAAAAAGATGTCATAACTCACCCAGCAGAATGACCTTCAGAAGCTCACATATATTCTGGTATACCAGTAACCTGATGATGCAGAGAGGCTGCATCCCTGTAGTGTGTACATGCAGGTGCCACTGCACTTATGAAAACGCTAGACCCTCTGATCTATCAGTGCAATAATACTGCAGGGACAGAACCCAAAAGATGTCTGTCCTTACCATTTTCAAGAGACAGCCACTGCTCAGGTGAAAGTATAAAATTCTGCATCCAACCAGTATCAGTAAGAAAGAACACTGCTTGCTTGCAATAAAGACAATTTGCTGTTTCGGTGCCATTTGTTGCTGCTTTTTTGGTATCTTACCTGTTTGTGCCACCAAGTGGGTCCAGCCACTCCAAACTGCTCCAATCTTGTCATCTGAGAAAAAATGAGTCTCAATCTTCTTGGGCTCAACAAGGAAGATCTCTTTGCTCACTAGTTGCCCATGTTTGTTGCTACCCCAGACGTACAGATGTCCTTCATCTACAATAGACAGAGAAGGAAAATTTGTTGAAAGTGATATAAACAGAATATAATCAGATACAGGCTCTGTCTCAACTCAGTGATGCTGAGGAAAGAACAATGAATGTTTCATTCAATTTGTGTTTTCACAAATTAAGGCAACAAAGCTGGTAAGGGGTCTGGAGCACAAGTCTTATGAGGAGCAGCTGAGGGAACTGGGGTTGTTTAGTCTGGAGAAGAGGAGGCTGAGGGGAGACCTCATTGCTCTCTACAACTGTCTGAAAGGAGGTTGTAGGAAGGAGGGTTTTGGTCTCTTCTCCCAAGTAACTTGTGATAGGATGAGAGGAAATGGCCTCAAGTCATGGCAGGGGAGGTTTAGGTTGGATATTAGGAAACACTTCTTTACTGAAAGAGTGGTCAGGCACTGGAACAGGCTGCGCAAGGCAGTGGTGGAGTCACCATCCCCAGAGGTGTTCAAAGAACGTGTAGACATGACACTCCAGGACATGGTTTAGTAGGCACGGTAGTGTTAGGTTGACAGTTGGCCTTGATGATCTTGGAGGTCTCTTCCAACCTTAAGATTCTCTGATTCACTGTATGCTTTTTCCTACCCCTACAGTGCATGCTGTAACCAGGATATCAGAAATGTTTGCAAGGGCCTTCACAACATAGCCTGTTTTCCAATGGCTACACAACGAGAGCTTTTGGGTAAAACTGCCTAGTTCTCATTTCTACTGTGAGCCTCTCAAGGAAGAACGAAAGATGTTTATAGCAAAGGCCAAGTTTTATTAGAAAACTAACCACAGCAGTCAACTTCTCTGAGAGAAAAAAAAAAAAAAAAAATCAAAGCCTCCTGGGGACACTCACTGAGCAGTCCCTCTCAGTCTACTCTGTTCTTGCAGGCCAGCTTTTACCTCCACCCCAAAGCTTTGCATCAGTCCTGTAAAATTATTTACTTCAATTCAGAAAGTTATTAACTTTCCTCTGGTATCTGTGACTCTTCAAAGCCTGGCTGGCTGCTCCTGCTCTGCATTACAGTCTCCCAGCCTCTCTACAAGATCTACAGACTCCTAGCTCTGCTCATAACTCTCCTGCCTTCTTCAGCTTGAGCAAATACAGTAAATCCCCCAAAGCAGGGGCAGTCTAATGTTCTTTGCCTCAACCTTACTCAGTCACTTCCTAAAGGAATGTGACACACAGCTATGAACCTAAAACTAAAGCAGGTATCACCCATCACAAGGCAAAATTGCAATATTGTCATGCCTCAAAACAATGCTACAAAACTCGTGAGAGACTTCTGTAACTATTTGTCTTCCTCCATCCCTTTCCTAGAGTAAACATTTGTGCATGTACACACTCCAGGATTCCACCCACAGGGATAATTATATTTACAGAAACACACACATTGCTTCATGTGTTTCACTGGTGTGAGCTGGAGTGGCACACAGTCTAACAACCCATTGACAGTAACAAGATGACTGTTCACATGAGTCCTTCTGCAGATACTACAGAACATTAGCTCAACCATTTCAGTACGAAATAATTCACCCCAGGTTCTGGGCCTCCATGTTAAAAAATATAATCCACAAGAAACACTTAACAGAATGTAAGCTTTGTCCTCCTGAATTCCTTTACCACCCTGCACAAGCAGCAAGCATAAGAAATAAATCTTGCACACGTGAAGTACATGGTCATGGGCCCACAGAGACTGGAAGCCATATAATTTGCAACACAGAATTGTTCAGAGCACACATCCACAACATTCAAGGCTTCTGTAAGTCTCAGGTCAGCACCGAACTCTTTACAAGCAGCATAACAGAAGTAAATCTTTCAGAGGGAAAAAAAAAAAAAAAAAAAAAAATTACTTAGGCTACAATATATTTAATGATCTCAGTTTGACAACAGTAACAGAAAGAATGAGCCAGGAGAACTCCACTATAGTACTGCCCGTGAAAAACAAGAGAGAAGGGTTTTCTTGACTAGGTTTTAACAAAAACCTAGACACTAAGACTTAGCACCATCTTCCCATCACTGGAGGTTTCAAGCCCGTTTGGACACAGGTTGACTATGATCCTTTTTTTAAAAGCACCACCATTCATGTTTGCAACAACCCTGCCTGTGTCAAAAACCTGCTTGACTGCACGTGTCTGGTAACCTACCAGCAGGTGGCTCATGAAATACAGCCAACGAAAACTGCACTACAGCGTGAGAGATTCCTAGAAAAAAAATCCCTGTTTAAATACAACACCCTCCAGTAGTATCAAGCGTCTTTAAAATAAAAAGTATTCTAAGTAATAACAAGTATCTTGCAGGATGAAGAGCAGGAATAGTATCATATTATTAAAATCTTTGGCACTTACTTTGTTAATCTTGGTCCCTCTGCTGCCAAATAGACTGCTCTCTTAAATAAACAGCAAAAGCATGAAAGCATAATATGTTCACTTGCTAAATACAGAGTGATAATTAGCTAAAATAGATTCTATTTGTCCTTATAGCTCTTCTTCACTAATCACACACACTTTGTATCTCAGAATTCAATATAATTTACATCGTGTAACATCTCCCCATACAACTAAATCCCTGTAGATCTGCACAAGCAAATATTCCCGTGCTTTGTTTAATGATGACAGAGGTACCAGATGGCTGCATATTTGCTAAGAATTTGTTCTTATAAAGTTTGGCAAAGACTTGTCTCATAAGGTTCAATATATTGTCCATACTTTGAAACTGTAAGATTAGAGCATGAAAAGCTATTACGTTCCCCCTTCTCCCAGTCTGTCAAAAAAAAAAAAAAAAAAAAAAAAAAAAAAAAAAAATTTATTTGACTTACTGGATACTTACAGCATGGGAGCACTACCTAAATATGAAAGAACAAATGGCAGACATTATGGAAGTGCCTAAGCAATTAAAGCAACTTCCTATGGCTTTAAATAAGCCTTGTGCTCTTACGTTACCTCACACAGATCTGCACGCCGTTACCTTGGAGCCCCCTACGACAGCTCCAGACCATCTCACGCCTCCGCACGGCACAGCCCCACACAGAGCCATTAGCTCACGCAGCAGAAGCGGGACAGCCACCGCAGTCTTTCTTGGGACAACCATCTAACAGAACCTTTCTCCGTGGACAAAGGGTTGCACTGGTTCCAGCACTCACCCATCCAGAGTCACTCCATCCAGCATCGCGCTGCAGCTCCAAAGACTTCCCCAGTCAAGGGCTTTCACAAATCCTTTCAGGGTTTCGAACCATTAAAGAGCCCAGAGCCTTACTTACTCATAAAGGCCCCAAGAAAATACACACAGAGTCCAGAGAATTCAAAACATTAATCCAGCTCTTAAAAAAACCACAAGTAACCAGCACTAACGTGGCCAGATCAAATTTTACCCATCTAACCAAAACTGGCAAACGTTTCCAAAGCACAAAAACCTTTAGAGGCCAAGACAAGGACTTTCATTCTCTACCAAAGGCCTACCTGTGAGTGACACGGAATGACAGGAGCTTGCAGCAACCCTCTTCACCTTTACATCTTCCAGGCCTAGAGAAAAGTTAGTCTCATAAAATTTGTACAGCGGATATCATTTCATGCATAAACAAAAAAAAAAGAGCTGTATCAAGTGTAACAGGATGACAATGAATTTTATAACAAAAGCCTCTGCTTTGGGGCCACAGACATCGCAAGACCCGCTATCATTTTCCCCCACAGATTATGACCTTGTACGCCCATTCTATCCTTCAGATGCCCCACTGCATGTTCAGAATACCAAGTGGCTTTATAATAAAAGGGTGCTGTGTGTCTCTCCAAATTATATTTCTGTTCTATCCACCTTTACAAAGCAATCAGATTCCTGGATTACCTGTTACTTTACAGGGCTCCTTTGCTGTCAAGAACAGGGGGAGGGTTTTTCCTTGGTTTGCACGCTTCGCCTGAGACGCCATGCCAGTTCCCCACTGAAACACCAAACCGCTCTCTGGATCCAGAGTAAAGACGGACAGAAGAGATTAAAAGACATCACCCATCAACAAAATCACTTAACTCATTAATTAGTTTTAAAGGTACATTCACTTCATTTTCACTGACTCAAATTACACTTTAAAAGACCCTTATGCCAAAAACATACTTCATAAACATACAGATAACACTAGTGAAGTCATCAAGCAACAAACAGTTGTAGTCTCATTTATACAAGTAAGAAAACTAGGAAGATACTAAGAAACCTGTCTCAGCTCTCCGAGGCCTGTATCAGGACATTATAAAGGGCTCAGTAACAGACGGTGCATAGTTGTAGCACCTCAGGAATGAACACTGTTTATTACTATAACTTCATTGCACTTTCTCTTCATGCTATTCACTATTTCCTTCTCTTCATTCTAATTTGTTTGTGCAGCCCAGCACACTGAGGGAGCAAAGTCATTTGTCTTCTCCTCGGGACCTTTCAGAGACTTGACCTAGCCCTAAATCAAGATGTCCACTAAGCGCAGAGCTCAGGGAAGCTTAATTCCCAGTATTCATACACCATAGATCCCACTGTTCTTCCAAGCATCACCTTTGCATCTTCAGCTAGAGTCCACTACCTGGAACCCATACTGAAGTTCATGTAAAATGAAACCAAAATAAAAGAGTATGTGTAGTTTGCTGTTCCTCAATCGTAAAAAAATAAATAAATAAATAAATAAATAAATAGAAGCTAAAATAAATCCCATCATCTTTCCACCTTGCCCCTCCAAGCCATTAAAACTCAATTATATTTGTTACTGAAACGACGCAATGACAACATATTTACCTGTCGCAGCAAGGGCATGTCTCAGTCCTGCAGCAACATCCACCACCTTCTCTTTGAGAGACTGCTCAAGTAAAATAAAAATATATTTTACTTGCTTTTTGCATTTAGTGCCTCTAAAAGCAAAATATGCCAAGAAGAGGAAAGCTTTCCTGATGTTACAGAAGTCTCAGTACCTACTAGTTAAAACATTTTAAAGCACTTAATGTGTAGCTACTCCACACTTCCCACTCACACCCAGCAGTGCCTACAAATATCACCACAGACTTCCACACGACTTATAGGTGACCCAGCTTATTTTTATCTGTTTTACAGACAATAAATAATACCACAGTGCTCATCTGGGGGGAAGAAACTCTGGCAGTTATAAATACATTCAAAAAACCAACACATACTTAAAAAAACAGAACTGCTGCACAAGAAGCACAAGAGCAACAAACCGAAAGAACTGGCATAGCTAACTTTGTGCAGTGTGGTTTTTTCGAAGGGTAAATGATTATTGGTTTATTTTGCTTTGAACTGTTAAGCACAAACCTCCAACGAGGTACAGTGAAGGCACATACCCTTCACATAGCAAAATATATGTATTATCTTACAAACTTGAGGCAAAACTTCAGTTGGAGTAAATTTGCATAGTTCCACTATCTTTAGTATCACTTCACGTCATCAGAGCATCAGACTCATTCTGCAGATGTTATCAAAATACATTATAAAATGTTATAATCCTTAGTGAAAGACAGAACTTTCTGTTAGAAGTGTGCAACTTCTTTGTACAAGAAAAGCAGCCCTAGCTTCTCATTTCTGACTCAATGACCATCTTTGGTCCTTTACTTTGTAAATTTACTGTAACAGAGCTAAGCTCTATAAAAAATAGTTGAAGAGTCTGGCTTAAAGCCCACTGAGGTCAGATGACCTTTGTAAGTTGCTGGAAGCAACACGAAGTACAGAGCTCTAAAACACAATTCCTTTTAAATCTTTACCTCAATCTTTTGTGGGATCAAGCACGGACCTGAAATTTGAGGAATTCCTAATTGTCCGAAAGAGTTAGACCCACAGGACAGAACTAGGCCAGGTCCTGCAAAATTAAGTGTTAGAGCCCCATCAGTAAATTTGTGAGCAAAAGAAAAGCACTAACATTCTAACAAGCAAAATATCACAGCCAAGTAGCTCAAGAAGAACTTAACACATCCTGTTCCAAAGCCCCTGAGGCCATAGGCTTCTGGTCTTAAGCATGGTGTTCAGTCTGAAGTTCAGTGAGATACAAGGCACATCGAGTAATTTATTTTGCAAGGCAAGCAGCTTAAAACTTGTGAGTGGCTGTGCATCACACAAGCAATAGCAATGTGGAACTCTCCGCATGTTCTCCACATCAATATATTTCTCCAGCTCTTACAAAGACAGATTTACCTACTAATATGATTGTAAAATTCCAGCCACAGGCAACTTGTTTTACACAAAAGCCAGACAGAGCAGTGCACAAAGTAAAATGCAGTACATCCTCTGTGTGATCCAATCCCAACTGCCCATCTTTGTTATGGCCACATACAAAGAGTTCTCCCACACCTGTAAGAAAAAGCAAAACAAAAAAATCATGTTCCACTTCAGACTAAAAAGACAAGTGAATGTGCCATGAGATTCTGTAACAAATAACAACAGTGATTATGTGTCATTTTAGCAGCAATCAAGCAAAAAGAAATAGAAACAGTTAATTCTGATGCATCAGAAATACTTCTAAATAAGCACAGCTATGGAGAGTTGGGTTTGTCAAGGGAGACAATCCATATGGTAAGACAGGCATCTCTCACTAAGATCCATGATGAAGTTTTTCATCGTGTTCACATCTGTTTGTATCCCTTCTTTCCTGTAATTAGCTATGCCATACAGCAGAACCTTTCAAAGACCAGATGGTATCTTCTGGTCCTTACCTTAGAACTTCTCAAGACTGAATAACCTCCTACTTGATTCCTCCCTCATCCTCAATACAGAAAAATTGGCTGCTTTGTATGAAAAGCTGTTACATGAAACAGGTTAAGAAACAGTCCTTGCACATCCATAAAGTAACCACAGAATATAAGCAAAACAAGAATTTCCCCAATTTTCCTAAAATATTGAGTTAATTGTCATTGGAGAAATCTGTTTTGCAACTAAGAATTGTACTTGCTCAGTAAAAGAAGCCACAAATAGGTGGCAGCACCAAATCAACAGGGAAACAGACAGGAAAAAAAAAATGTGTTTAGAACTCATATACTCCTTGCAAGTGCAATGTTTTTACCAGTGATAACTGCAGAATGCCCCCCTCCTCCAGTAATGCTTTTAATGTCTTGACATTTGCAGGAAACATCTTTCAGTGACTGAGGTACCAGCACATCCTCTTTGTGACCAAGACCAAGTTGTCCATAGCTGTTTGCGCCCTTCAAACATACACAGAAAAACAACAAATTAAAAAAAAGGTTAACAAGAAGAGATTGATATCTGCTCCTAAGAGCAAACAACCTTAACGGGGACATGTCACAGGTTAATCTGACAGTATTCGCTCCTGAAAATCCCCCAAAATGGCAATCTTTATTCTTACAGGACCCCCAGAATTACAGACCAGGACTGTCCTCAATTTGTTGCTATTAAGCCTGCCCTTGCAATCTCAGTATTTTAAGAAACATACTGGAATAAATCCTGGTAAGACTTTAACTGCAGGCTAACAGTTACTAAGGAAGAAAGTCTTATTATCAGAATTATCATCTCCTGTTTAATTATAATGCAAATGATTCCCACTTATCACTAAGGTCTTATTCATGCCAATGCTTTCTGGCAGCCCACCTCCAAAACAAGATCAGGAAGACACGCTACCTTACTCTGCAACCTAAACAAGTAAAGCCGAAACACTTATCCCTCATTAACTAAGTCTTGAAACTTAAAGTGGTCAAAATGAAAACATACCTGCTATAAATTTATAAGTACAAAATTATAGCCACTAAACCAACCACAGAAAGCAACCATGGGAATGTGCCAGGGAATTTCTTAGCTAATTTAAGCTCTATTAAGCGTCCAACAATTTGAACAGCAACCTTCATTCACGAAGCTGGATTCAGCAACTTTCCCAGCCCACGCACCACAGTAACAGCAACGCTCACCACTCACATTGCCCCCAGCCTTCCCCGCCTCACCTGTGCTCCCCCTGCCTATCTGCTCCCCATCTGCCCCATCCTCCAAAGACGCAGCACCCGTGTATCTTAAAAATGTTTATTTAGCAATAAACATTTTGTTTTAGGCAAAAGCATCAGGCTGCTGGCCTCAGCCCACACGTGATGAACAGGTGGATGAGATGTCAGGATTCGCGCTCAACAGGCGGATCGAGCTGGCTCACGGTGACTACCACTGCCAGACAGTTTTAGAGCACATTTTACTCAACAGACATAATTCTTTTTAGAAGGCTTGTCACAAGCTCTCATTTTAACCTGTCACTTGCAATGAATTTTCAAGTCTTCAAAAACAGGCGTGCTGAAAGAAGGTGCCGAGAGAAAACAGGTGCCCGAGGAAGCGAGCGCCACGCGTGTCTACCCCACGGCTAAGGCGCCCACGGCCATCCACCCTTCCGAGAGCGACGGGTCGTTACCAAACACGGCTCCTGCTGCGCAAAACGAGCCGACAGGGAGAACAGAGACCCGTTTAATGGCTCCTCGACCCCCTGTGCTCATCAGGTAACATCACCGTTCTGACGAACCACAAAAAAAAAAAAAAAAAGTCAAATTCCTCTCGAAGAGCTCGGGATTCCAGCCCAGGCCACGCACCCCAAGCGAAAGGCGCCTCCGGCCGCCCCCGGGCCCCGCAGGCGGCGGCAGGGCCGGCACCTCCCTGTGCGCGGAGGCGAGCGGCGCCACCGGACGGGCCCGGCGGGACGCCCGGCGCAGCTTCCCGGGAGCCTGCAGCTTCCCGGGAGCCTGCAGCTTCCCGGCTTCCGCGCGAACCGGCAAGGCGCCGGTGAACCGCGAGGAGGGCGACCCGCCCCAACTTTGCCACAGCACGATTATTTCTCTTTTTCGGAGCAGGGAACCTTGGCCCGCCCTTCCCCAGGGCCGGCAGCAGGGCACACGGCCCCGGCCCCCCGAGCCCCGGCAGCAGCCCTGGGGAGGGCGAGCAGCGGGGCTCCGCGTCGCCCCCTCCCGCCGCCCTCTGAGGGCCGCGCAGGCAGCGCCGCCATCTCGCGGCCGCGGGGCAGAAGGAGGGCCCAGCTCCCCCGTCCCCCAGCCGCCCTCACCGCGCCGAGCGCCCACTTACCCACGCGAAGAGCACCGGCTCCATGGGGCCGGCAGCCCCGAGCCCTTCCCGCCGCGCCGCAGGCCGGGAAGGAAGGGGCGGAGCGGGAGCCGGCGGGGCCCCGCCTCACTGCGAGCCGCCGCGCCGGGGGGTGTTCGTGTGGAGCGCGGCGCTCACCCCATGGCGGCCATCGGCCAGTGTGGGGAACGCCGTCACAGCTCCGCCCGTCGAGGTCCCTGCCAGGGGGAGGAAGGGCAGGGGCACCGGCCGACCCTCCCGAAGCCCTCAGGAGTGTTTTGGGGGCGGCTGTGGGGAGCAGCTGCCGTCGCGATGGCTTCCCCTGGCCCCCGGTGCCGCGGTTACCCCCCCTCTACCGGAGCGCTCCAGCTCTGGCTGCGGCTTGGGCGAAAAACTCCCCAAAATCCAGAGCCCCACGGACGGCGGTGGGAGGGCCAGGGCCTGTGGAACTCGTCCTCAACACTCACCCGTTTCAAAAGAAAAAAAAAAAAACCTAAGCCTTCAAAAAACGAGGGGAGAAAACAAGTCACTCCTCAAATAAATAGATACGATTCCCCATGGAATACCTGAACCACAGTATGAAACCAACCCTTGGTCAGAAGTGAGTGCATTGTGTTTATTGCTACAGTGCTGAAGGAGAGGTTTTTTTTTTCTCTTCTAAAAATTACCAGCAAGTCATTTATTTCACTGACATTTAAAGCCTCCGCAATAGTTTAAAATATTTAAATTATTGCTGTTCTACATAGCCAGAAGGTGTGACGCACAACGCCAAACATACGCGGTGTTAATGCCATGGAAATGCATCTTTTCTGTATTACTTTTAGCAGTTTACTTACTTTTTTGACACACAAGTGCAAAGATACAATAGCTGTTTTTCCAAAGTATTTGAAATTAGGTGCTAATTTACCAAGTATAAGGTTTCCTACTCGAAATGTGTATACATAGTTCAGACAAAGATTTGAAGTAACACAAATCTATGTATATTTCAACAACATAATAAACCCAATATTTTGTAAAATGCAGCTGAATAGTAACTGTTAGCACGGAAGCAGACAACATAGAGCCTCCCTTACTACTCACTGATAGGAAGGTTTCTTCTTTAGAAAGACAAAGCTCTTAAAATCTGTTTTAAAGTAAAATGTAATGTAAGCCATAAATGTTGTAGACTATATTTCTTATCTTAAATGTTCTTTAAAAAGAGAGTTATAATGAGTTAATAGTCACAGAAAAAGTGATCTAGATTTACTTTAAACAGTTAATATATTTGGAAAGATTGGTCCAGTGATCGATCATGGAGCAGATGTGGCCTACTAAGAAGCATATGAAACTCAAACTGATTTTCAAGTGCAGAGGTTCAGGAAAGTCCTTTCAAGTTCTCAAAATCCTGGACTAGCATCTCCAGTGTACTTAGAATTTCAGTCCATTTTTCTGGCAACCTTCACAGCTGCAAATTCTGGATTTCCTGGTAAGCTCTACCTATGAAGAATCAGTGCCTAGCGTGCTATTAAATATACCCTTACCCATCACAGATCTTCCGTTCAAATATATCATATCCTGTACGCATGCTCATTTCACTGGCATGGCTGGCAGAAACAGCAGCCAGCACAGCTTTGAAACGATGGGGCCCTGAAAACACAGAAGTTTGCTACTACGTGAAACAGACAACTCAGCAGGACACTTGCTTCTCAGTGCTTGTGAAGTGCTCTTTGGAATTAGGTATACTTTATGCTGCAAAGTAGTTTGTTCCATTCATAGCCACAGAATTTTATGAAATGTTTGGGCCTTTCAGTTATTATTTGCTTGACAGGGAACGAAGGTGTTCAGACCTAGTAAAGAAGAAACTAAATGTACCTTTGTACAGCATGTGCAGGTCAATAAAGTGACCGAGCAATCAACAGGATACTTATTCTTACAAAAAGCAGGGTAGACTGTGATCTTTGGCTGTTATTTTAAACTCCAGTGTTATTTTAGAACCGATGAAACTATTCTGAATATTAAATAGTAATTTGGAAATGGTTTTAGGCTTTGTGCTAAGTCAGTATCTGATGGCTTGCTATATTTTTTGCTAAATTAATTCAGTCAGGAAAAAGGCAAATGGTATTTCTGTAAGGAAAGGTCTTCCCTCAGGTGCACTATCAAGGACAGCAACAAAGATCCTAACTCTCTGAGATGATAGCAAATCTTTTAAAACAAACAGAATTAGGATTTCATGCAACCACTCTGTATCTCTGCCTTATACCAGAAGCATACCAAACAGCACATTTGCAGTTCTTTCGGGGCAAGAATGATCCCTTTGAAAGCAAGATTTGAACTCTCGATTTTATCACCGTGAACCTCCAGCTATTTGTGTTCTGACACCTGCATTGTAATCATTTAAGTTTTAAACTTAGTAGCACAGACTTACTGGTTACTATAGCTTCTATGCTATAAAGTCTGCAATGCTATAAAATTAGTAGCGTAGACCACCAGAGTCAGAAATGGACATTTCCCTGTGGCAAATTATTCCATTATTGCCTCATAAGCCAGCTTTTATAGCGTCTGATCCCAGCCCTGATCCACAGACCACACTTTTGCTCCAGTCTAGCAATTTCTCTACTCCCACACTTCTCAAAGGCAACTCTGGGCCTTTTTTATCCAAGAGGGATGGAGGATTACACAGAAAAATGAGATAGTTATTATCTCATGAGCCATTCACTCTTCCATTTGTAAAGGACAGAGTTCTGCATACAACACATTACACGCCTAAAAGAAATCAGTAGGAAAAAAAGAAAAGAGTTGCCAAGTGCACCACACTACTGACAGGGGCGTTAAACTTCCAGCTGCTTGCCCATCTTGCTGAGGGCATCGCTGACAATGTCCAGCTCATGGCGTAGCTCATTCACCACGTTGGCAATACTCTTCGTGTCTTTCAGGATCTGCACACTTTGAGTATATGGATTGTACTTCACGCCAAATGGGCGCTTGATGGTTTTTGCAAACTCTCTATTCAGGTAAAAAAAGAGAGGGAGTTAAAACACAAATGCATCCTTTGTATGCAGTCAGTAGTATCATTAACCACTTTTCTAAACTAGTTACTTTCTTAAAAATAGTTTTAATTGTTAGATAGTTCCATCATATTTCCCACCCAGTACATTGAAGACCAAGCAAATCTGATCTTAGCTTTCCAACCCCATGAAAGACTGTGATAAGAGTGTGATAAGAATAAAAGAGTTTCGTGCTGCTACTGAGAGATGCATGACACCAAATCAGCTTTTATAAAACAGAGAAAAAAAAAAAATCTGTACCTCATCTTTTCCTTTGCTTCTTCAAAACTTTCAGAAAAAAAGTAAACCTCCTGGAAAGTTGTAATGAGGCATTCTTGCTTGCAGGTGACCTTTGGATCAAAAGGCTTGACTTTGGCACTGCCAGACAGCGAGTGCTGGTAACATCATGTGTTATCATGTGTCAGAGGAACATCACCACCCAAAGAATCCATGAGGAAGATGACATGAGGCAGAATGAATAAAAAAAGATGAAGTGAGACCCTATTTCATGCATTGTTTCTTAAAATGTTTTTCTACAGATGAACAGTGGTTAAAGCTTAACAAGCAGAGTAACTCTGAACGGTCATATTCTGCCAATCTGCATCAAAAAAGGGATTCCTCAGACACAAGGCTCATGCGTAAACAAGAGCAATATTTTCAGAATCTGATTAAACCAGGAGAGCTTTATTCTGAAAATAGTTACTTGGAACCTAACATTAAGAAATACCAGTCATCTAATGCTTCCTGCGAAAGACGTGGGAGCTGCTCAGCACATATCCAAAAGCAGACTGTCCAGTCATTATTGCCACAGTGAGTTTGCTTATAGTCTAGTAGGTATCTAGGAGTTTTCAAAAGAAAGATTTTTAGGATTGTACTTCATAAAAACCAGGGCAAAACAGTGACAATAATCAGGTACAAACAAAAAAAAAAAAAAAAAGATGTAAGCAAGCAGTAGATATTCTTACCTTGAGCTCACTAATTGAAGAGAGCAAGCCAGCCCCATAAACTCGTAGCTGTCCCTCTTGCTTGCACAAGCCAAACTCTACAGTGAAGAAGTAGCACTGAAACAGAGAAGGAAGTAAAATATCGCAGCCTTCAGCAAAGATGCTGCGGTGAACTAGATGGGGGCGTTTCTATTTGTAGGTAGGGTCAAACAGTTGCAAATATCAGACACTCATCACTTGGTTATCCTTCTCAGATATTTAAAGAGGAGAGAAGACAGAATGGAAGGGTGAAGAACCACAGGATTGCATGTTTCTCCTAAGAAAGACTGATATTATAAAGCACACAGCTAGACTAGAAGCTGTTAACGTCACTAGGAACACTGAGATGTAAGTCTGTTTTGAGAAATACTGTCATGACATGACAGCTTCAGCTTAAAAGAAACACTGCATAGAGAAGATCTTTACGAGTGAGTGAAAATACCAGCCCGCTACAACTTGTTTCTCATTTGCTTAGTGGCCTGTAAAATCAAAGATGTTTAGTTTGCTGGATTTAAAGATTTCTACAGGTGTATGGGGAGGAATGCTATTTCCATAGACAGCTTAGTTCTGCTTCCACTGAAGCTGTAAAATTTTTACTGCTAGCTACACCAGTGGGGGAACAAAAAGAAATCCACAAACCAGTTATGAAAGAACTGCCATCAATTATTTTTCATCTAAATTTAATTTTCATCTTCAAATATTTTTGCCAAAGCATCCAGAAACTGATTTCAAGGAAATAAGATTAATTTATATTACTTTAATATCTGGCTGAAAACTATCTAATGCTAGCGTTCACCACATTCAGTGAAAACACTGTATCATTTAAATTCATTCTACACATTAAAGAAAAATATTACTTTTAAAATCATTGAATCAAGAACCTAGTCAAACTAGAAGTGGTTTACCACCAGAAGTTGCACCCTTACTTGACAACCAAGTGAAGAAAAATACCAATCATATCAATTGTTAAATGTATTTTTTTCCTAGCATGGAATCTAAAAGCCAAGGACCAGTGAAACACACAGGTCCGGCAGCTGATATGGCTAACGTTGACACGAAGCTCCAAAGTTATTCGATGGAGTGAGATCAGCCCAGTGAAGCATGACACTTTCAAATTAATCACCAGATACTCAAAAACTCACTGTTGACAGTTTTTGGACAGCTTCATCTGATGCCCCAAGTGATGCAAGACCAATTTCCTGTGAGAATTGAGCAAAACTGGGTTCAGCCAAAAGAGGGACATGGCCTAGGAGCTCATGGCAGGTGTCACTGGAAAAAGAAACAAAATAAGAAGTCTCATGATCTTTGTGGTAGAGTGAAAAAGCAGCACTACTGAACAAATATAGTATCTTGTGTTAAACTTTAATACCCAAAAGACAGAAGTGTCAATGATGTTTAGCTGAGCAGGTCATACCAACTCTACATAAGTATGTAAGTATATAAACTCAGATTTTCAAATGAAGCTGTCTAAGACTGAGCTCCACATTTATGAAGCAATTGAAAATTAAACTAACTGTGCACAATGACACCTGTAAGAGCTCTTCAGTAACATGCTGTACTTCTAAAATTCCTGTCCTTATGAAGGCGGCACTTAAGCATGCTAAAACTTCATTACATTCAGTGTGAAGGTTGAGTCTTCAACACCTTAGAAATAAGTTTTCTTGCTGGTGTTCTTCAACAGCTTTTAAGTAGCTTGGCTCTGGGCAGAGAGATTCAAAACTCTCTCTCTCTTAAATTGTACTTCAAGATTAAATTACTCACGGCTCTGGTGTATAAAGAGGGTCCGAGCTGTGTCTAACATATTGAGTGCAGTGAAAAACTCTGAATGCTAATCCTGCCAAGAAGTCTCGGGGAGACAGATATCCAGCAACAGGACGAATGGTGAAACCTGTGCGCTCTGAAAAGGAACAGAGAAATCATGCAAGTCTACATTAAACTAATGTACAATGTTATCACCTTTCCTGCTACAGCTGAGGTAAAAGGCACAGCACTACCTTGGCTCAAGAGCACATGGGAAAATTAGGTATGATTAGAAAAATTAGACCTAAGCTTCAGAATTACCAACATTTATTAAAAATGTCCCTACCTCTGTGTCAGTGGGTTTCCTATGATTTCACAGCTAGAGCTAACACAATACAGCTAGGTACCTCTTTAGCCAGTCCTAACAGTCTCTTCAGAGGCAGCATTGTTCCTTAAACATCACTGTATTTATTCAAGACACAATCCATTAAAACGCAATGGCCAAAACGGCTTCTTAAAGGACCAGATTGAATACAATCGAAACTGACCAAGGATGTTTTCTTTTGCCCACACAACAGCAGTGTGATTTGCAATGGACCTCAGTTCCTTTTTGCGTAAGAAAATTAGCACATTACCTTTCAGGAAGCGAGACACATCTTCCAGCTGGGGGATATTGTCTTCCCTGTACCCACAGCATTTGGTGAGCAAGGGTAAGTTTTTAAGGTACTCTCTGCAGGCATGAGTTGGGTAAAGCTTGTTAAGCTCTCGGTACACAGTCCCCCAAGTCTTGATCTCCTCATCAGTGAATTCAATCTTGGGAATTGGGTCACCACTAAAAGGATAAGAGGAAGAAAGGATGTTCCTTGGTAAATGGCTAATAATGGATGACTCATTTACACACTCTTATTATTTAACATCTGTACAGCTGCGACACCTGGTGCATTAGGCGTTATCAAATGCACAGTGAGATCTGGTCTATGGCCTGGAGAGCTTTTTGTCTAAGGGTTTGCTCTCTTTTCCACCCAAATCAACTGACAGGAATCTTTGCACTGACCTGACTGAAGCCTGAAAGCTTTGGTTCTGTAAGCAGTTTCTTAGGTGTTTAACGCTGAGAGTAACATTGAAAATTCCCGCATAACCTTTACAGCTTCAGGAGCTGAGAACACATCCTCCTCCCAGATGGACTTCCCTCTCTGCAATTACTTTCCATTACCTTTTTGATTTGTTTCACAAAAAGAGAATTCCCTAAATTAACAACACGTTGCGTGGAAGCAGCCAAACATACACATTAGGTAAGAATCATACTTCTATGCAGAGGAGACAAGTGTCTGTCTGAACATATTAACTGTAGTCCATCTCTCCTGTTTAGCCCTCAGGATCTTGATTTAAGTGGATCATAGCAAGGGCATGACCTAAAGCTCACTGAAAGCAATGGGAGTGTTAACGCTGAGCTTCCACTGCCAGCCAGGTAACCAGCATGGCAAATGCTTTCCCAAGGGAATCTGTTAACAACACACTAACAGGAATCGGCTCTGTGCTGTGGTAACCAGTTGCATTACTACGCAGTGCAATAGAGCTCTAGATAGTCACCATTTCTAGGTCATTTTCAATTGAGGAACTTGGCAACTAAATTCAAGTAGGCAACAGCAACTTGAAAATCATATTTTGAAATCATTTACATCACTGGGCTATGAAACTTACTGCTTTAAGAGCTCCCTCTCCTAAGCAGCATCTTTAAAGACAGAAGCTCTTCAAGTTTCTTTTCACAGAAAACTTCTTATCTACACATCACATGCACTAGTTTGAACCAGGGAAAAAAAATTAAGTGTTAACATTTGCCCAGAGAGTTTACATTCAGCAGTCAATGGGCAATATGTTGGTTTTTGCCTCCTCTCCCTTTCCTTCGCAAAGGAGACCAACCTGCCCTAGTCAAATCAGTACATCCTGGCACAGGCAGCTGTGCAGCTCTTCCTTTGTTGCACACATTTCCAGAGAAGTGGGGAGGGACTGCAGCATCCAAATGCACCACGCTGCAGGAAGCTTGTGCTGGCATCGCCACCCATCTGAGGATCAGTACCGCCGCAGGTATCGTAATGGCCTAGCAAGCACGGCCTCAGACTGACCAGAGGCCTGGGGAGCTGCAAGATGGCCTAGATCTACCTTTTAATCTTGTCTTAAATCTCCCTTCGTTTTACCCCTTCAGCTCTGATGCCCAAGCCAAGCATGTCGCATTGAGATCTGAGCCCAGGGAAGGTGAGCTCCTGCCAGTCCACTCTGCTGTTTTTTCAAGGCACCCAGAAGGCTAATTCTGGAAGAAATCAGGCTTACTGTTTGTAGTTCATAGCCAGGTCTGCAAAATACTTTCGCCTCTTGCGATAGACATTGTCTTTGAAACCCTGGCGGGGGGGGAGGGGGGGAAGAAGAAAAACAAATGAGTTTCCAAGCTGTAGTAAATAAATTCATTCAAAAAAAGACACTTGAAATTTCTTCAGGTGGGAAATATTAAAAGGTGCTGTGTAAGAATGAGAGGACTGGGCAGGAACCTCATAGCTGTAGTCTGAAATTTTTAACAACGATGAACTCAACAAATGCTCCAATTCAAAGTAAGGATCAGCAGTTTTACACATGCAACTATTTATACAGTAGACAAGGATTCATTTTAGTCATATCAGTATTTATACAAACTTTGTTACTTGCTTGGTTATTCTAAATTACAGAACAAACTGCCCATTTGCACTGCCCAAGTATGAATTTGTTTCCTCCAATTATAGTAAGGAACAAAGAGGAGGAACCAAGCCTGCCTCACAACAGGTTGTTTTGTTGAGGTTTTTTTCTAATTTGTATGCAACCACTCAGGGCCCAGACCTGGAGTCCTCAGAAAAGTAAGCCTTACAGAAAGCCACAGGAGCTGAATTCAGCGACAGCCTTGCCCGAACTAGGAAAAACAAATGAAAACTCCAAGAGCAAGTGTTCAGACCCAGAGAGGCACCATTGAGGGGAAGGAGAGGGAGGAGGAAAAGCTGCAATTTTTTAAAGTAAGCTCCACAAAGTATGATTGGGTCTAGGGAGGAAAAAATACTTACGGGGTGGTCAGCATCCAAATCGGACCCATACATCAGCACTCTGTTTGCACACTTATCCAAATCTGAGATCTTCTTTGGAAACCAGGGAACATTCTCCATGTCTAGGGAATGCATGGAATCCGTGAAGTTATTAATAATGCCGAGCATGCCGAAGGAGGAAACGCTACTTTCAAGTATGGCTATGACAGTTACAAGCAAAATCTATAAATTAAAAGGGCATGAATAAGACAAGGGAGTCCACTGCCTATCTGGCACCAGCCTACAGCTCACACTTCCTCCTCGGTCACTGCCACAGTCTGCCTACAGCCAGGGGAGGAAACAGTTAATGTGGGTTTTCGGTGGCCCTTAACTGTTATTACTGTTAGAGTAGCTTCTAGAGGCTCCCACTGAGACAAGGCCTCCTTGAGCACAGGGCTGTGAATCTTCTAGGGTACAAAGTGTGCAAAGGAGTAGAGAAGTGATTTGCCTGTGGTCCCTGGGCAGAGTGGGAGCAGTTTGAGTGCTCCCATCCTGCTTTACTGACCCTGGGAAATAAACGTTCCTCTGTGGTTATGTACCTCAGAAACATCCAGTTTTGCTGAGGGGTCTGTGGGGGAAGAGGAAGAGAAGGAGGCTCTGCAGCCTTAGAGAGATGCTTCATTACAGTTTTGCTACTAACTACTTTTTTTTTTTTTTTTTTTTTGCCTAAGAGAGTTTCTAACCAGGTTCTTGGCAGAATGGTTAATACACTGTTTTTCTTCTCCGATGCTCTTCAGTTTTCTTTAAAAGGACAGGAGGAGTGTTTAGAATTAAATTCTCCTTACTTTGCACTAAAGTAATCTGTTTTTATCCAAGAACACCAGATTTCACCTTCCCCTAACTATCAGCCTGTGCCAAGCAGAGCGGCAGAGAAATACATGGGACCAACTTCCTGATGCCCTGAACGTCAGGCATCTCTAACTAGCAGCAAAAGTAAACAGGATGTGTAGCATCCTAAAGTTAAAAGGCACTTCTTTCACACTAATGTAAGTAATCAGTTAAGATGAAAAGCAGTTAAAAAATTTAAATCAAGAGTTACGTGAGGAAACTGCAGAATCCATATCCTACTCTCACCAGCGTCGGAACTGAACTGGGATTTGTCATTATTACACCTCTGTTGTCATGAGGTGCAGTCCCTGACAAGCCCTGCATCCAGACTTTGCCTACATGCCGGGCTGCATGGGCCTACACGGGTCCAGGGACCACTGGTCCCAGTTGTGCTGCACAGACAAGGGACAGGAGCACAGATAACGGACATGCAATTTGCACCAGCCTGAAACAGCCTGTATTCCTAGGTGACACCAGCCAACGCAGCCCTGCTCGTATCAACCAAACTACACCCATTCACAACACAGAAGCGTAAACCTGGTAGCTACCAATTGAAAACTACACAAATGCAGATGTGGACACCAGAGAAAGATTTCAAACCAACACACTGAGAAGTGCATTTTCATCAGAACTGCCTTTTGTACTTACCATCTTCCTGGACATTGAAATGCTCTGTTGGGTTCACAGAGACAACATTGACATGGGATTTCAGGAGATGGAAGATCTCATTCAGTTGTTCCCTGTTACTGTCACAGTCCACAAAGATTTCAAACTCAGAATTTCGCCTCTTGGATTTCCGTGACTCAATGTGCACCAGATTTACATGCTTCTCCTGTTTTGTAAGAAATGAAGTTTTCAAACATATTGACAACAAACAATTGACTAAAAACTAAAATCTGATTTTCAAATGAATATTCTACTGCCATGGACTGTTCACCACCCTTGTGAAGCTATTTTAGCTAATTGGATCTCTTGATAGCAGTTCGCTTATTGGAGCAGGGGGGTGGTGGTTTGATTCTAAAAAGCCTCCCCCTTCAGAAGAAAATGAAACAGAACCTGTGTTTTTTCAATTTCATTTACATTCATGAAGCACAGAAAGACACAGGAGGTTTAAATTCACAGACCTTTTTCTTTCATCCCTCCCACAGGAAGCTGATTAGCAACTGGGTTGGGGGAAATTCACCAAAATGCCAATCAAGTCACCATATAATTATCTCACAAGCAAGCGAGGGATTTAGAAGCAGTAGTTTTCGGGGGGTAAATTTTACTTTTCTTTTATTTGAAAAATTATTTAATCATACATCTTACATCACATCAGGAACAGAGAGAAAACCCCAGGCGGAGGCATGCAGAGGCAGGTGACAGAGCACAGGGGCACCGCGCGGATTCCTTGCGCAGTGCCTGCCCAGCAATCGAAGGGGTGCAGTGCGCAGTCGCAGTTTGTCTGTCACCCTCAGTCTGGCTAGGGAGGGTGACAAGGGCACTGGACTCAACTAGCACGGGCCAGCGCCCCAAGTGTCTACCGGCCATCGGCAGGAGCTTCAGGCCCACCTCTTACATGCACTAGAAACAATAAGTGCCAATCCTCTTTTCTTGAGGGAAAAAGACAAAACACTCTCCGTCTTTAGGCAGCACAGATGATGGGTTTTGTCAAGATTTTTAGCCAACCAGAATTTAATTATTGTTGGTTTAGCCAACCAGCAATAAATTTGCCTTCATGGGTAATTTTGCGTGCAAAGTGGAAGACAGTTTAGGAATCACATCCTTAATAAATGGATGTAATTAATCCTAGTGTGTTCCAAAACTATCCTTACAGTTTAAAAATGTAGAGCTACTGTAGCAATGTGATTATTACATACCTGAAAGAGTTTTAATGCTTTTACAAGTCCTCCGACTTCATTCTTCAAGGAAAAAATGATGGCTGTTCTTCCTCTTTCAGATGCATGGCTTTCATTCTCTTTATTATCTTCAATCATCATGTAATTTGACTTATTTAACTAAATGTAAACAAACAAAAAGATTTATTTTAAATGACTAGTAATGTGCAAAAAGTGTAAAGTTTTACATTTCGGTTTGTCTTGGGGCAATGTTGTGCTTTGACTGATCAACCACACAAGGAAAGGTGCCAATTGAGTCATTACACAATAACAGGCATAAAGTCAGACACACATAGAATCTGTGATAGCTGAGGATGAAATACTGAGATTTCTTATTTTTCAGATGAATGATTTTACAGACATCTTTAGTCATTCCTTAAGATGCAGAAATTGTTTTCAAAGCATAGCTCATAATTAGCATTGTTATTTGTTCTGTTTTAGGCAGAGATGGAGTTAATTTTCCTCTCAATAGCCAGTGTGGTTTGGATTTCCTATGTGAACAACGTTGATAAACACCCTGATGATATGAGCTGTTGCTAATGAGACCAAGGACACTGTCCGGCTTTCCAGGTCTCGCTAATGTGCGGGCGCAGGAAGCTGGGAGAAAGACAGACAGAATAATTGACCCAAACTGGCCAAAGAGAGTATTCCAGGCCATAAACGCCATGGTCAGTATAGAAGTGGGGGTTGCCTGCAGGGGGAGGGCACCTCACTCTCTCCCTCTCGCTCCTTTTGCCTGCTGTTCAGTTTCATTTCTGTGATCGCTGCTCGGGACGAGCTGTATCAGTCACTGGGACATCAACTGGTGAGAAATCGTGCATTGTTCATTTTGTATATGTTAGTATCCTTATATTCTGTTATTATTGTTATTTTCCTTTGCTATTCTAGTAAACTGTCTTCATCTCAATCCATGAGTTTTCCTTTCTTCCCAATTCTCTCCTCCATCCTGCTGCGGAGGGGGTTGGTGAGCAAGAAACTGTGTGCTGACCAGGGCTAAGCCACAACGGTATTTTGGGGCTGGGAAGCAGGTATGAGATGTCAGCAGAAATAATAAGTTGAACAAAATATTGTTAGCAAATTTAATGAACATTGGTAAAGGGAATAATCTAAGACCCATTGGATGTAGGTAGGAAAAGATGGATCAGGATTTAGTTTGTAAGAACTTAAAAAAAAAAAAAAAAAAAAAAAAAAAAAAAAAAAAAAAAAAAAAAAATCATTGCCTTTCTCTCCCTCCTTTTACAGAGAAAGGAGGCAATACCCAAGGAGTTAAACTGTTATGCTGAACAGAATCTGTTGACTGTAGAGATAGTATCACTCCAATCCACCACAGCCAAGCTATTCTGTCTGTCAGGTCCCTTAATTCACACACCAAACCCTAATCACCCAAATCACACACTAATATCAAAACAAGTAAGAATATGGAAAATGCAAAATAAAGAAAAATATATATACAGCTTAGAAGAAGAGGCTGTCTCTCATTTGTCTTCAAACCTTGCAAAAGAAAAAAAGGTGAAGTTTCTGAAGGAGCCAGTGAGAAAGAGGAGAGGAACAATGAAGGCACATTAAAAGCAGTGTCCGATTTAAAAATAATTCCAAATAGCAATAAAGATATGACTATCTGGTGACATTCACAGGAACTCAAAGGGCAAAAATAAAAACGCGATCAGAACGCAGCAGTTCCATTTATTCCCTTCAACAGTCTCTCCAATTTTAACCTGTTTAAAATGGATAATGCTGAACAGCTACGTATTTCTATCTACAATAGATAAGTAAAATCTGTTTTTTATTTTTAAACTATCTATTATCAAAACATTCCCATTCACCTTTCCGATTAAGAAGGTAATTAACAAAATAATGAAATTAGTTTAATTTTAAATTAAGAGGTTTACAATAAAGCAGATATTTGATGGTGCTCTGAGAAAGGTTTCAGGCAGGTTACTAGATGTGCGCTCTTTGAGGTGCTGAGGTGATATCCTATGGAAGAGGTCTTGCTCCAGTCCCACTGATGCTCATGGAAATACCTGAATTTCTGACTGGGCCTCCACCTCTAATGAGTTGTCACTACATGATGAGCCTGGAGGGACAGTGTCAGTCCACCACACTGTTTCTGATCCAGCAGAGCCACTGATCTCCATCAGCTTCAGTCCAGGTATCAAATTTTCTGCGGAAAGGGGGTGACAGGGCCAACTCCAGGTTCTGCTGAGCAGCCCGGAGGTTTCACAGCTCGCTCCAGTGAGCGTCAGCCCAGGATCGCAAAGCCAGGAACAGGCACTGAGCAAGGGTACTCCAAGCAGAAAAGAAAATGCCAGTAACTTCACAATTACATATAGGTTATTGGTGGTTTTCTCAAGCGCAGAGATCACCGTTTGTGTGAGCCAAATCCTATTCAGGTGGTACTGCTGTAGAAGAAGCTGGATGCAAAGAAGCCTCCATTACAAACAGAGTTAGGCGGTGGTCTTTGAAGGCAAAAGCCATTGGCTGTTTTATATAAATGGTTTATACGCAGCGCATTGACTCGATTCCACATTCAGAATCACTGACTTAAGATCAGCTTATGAGATTTGGCACAGTTGCATATAATATTATAAGGTCCACAACTAGGACAAACCACATGCATTGAAGACTAACATTCTTATTTTTTATTTTGCTAGTTCAACTAACATTGTGTTTAGGATCGGGTGACCACATTTATAAAGTAATGTCTTTAGGAGATCAGTGAAGGAAATACAACAAAATACAATGTGTTCTTACATTACGTTCGAAAAATTACCTCTAATTTTAGAATTTTAAAAAGTTGCAGAGGAGAAATTCAGATGCCTACAATGCCAAACACACACCACTTATATCTTTAAACCAACATTATTATTTTGCTTTCAGTTAAAAAATGGACTGAAAACAGGTCTGCATTAATGCAGCAACCATATTGGTGCAAGACAACAGAAAATGGTAATGCGAAAACAATTCCTCTCCTCCAACAGCTGCACCTTCACTTTAATTTTATTCTGTATCAATAACTCAGCTCTCATTAACTCTGACACTTTTCCTTTGCATGGAAGGGTGAGGGGGGAATTAATATTGCCTTGATGCTTGTTATTAATGATGCAAATCATTGACTTATTTGCCATCAACCTGACTCAAGTCTTAATGAAAAGACACAACACAGGGACACTCTGAAGCCCTTATTTAGATGCTATACCTACATGTGTTCTGGTTAGTGATCGCTCCTTTTGCAGCCCACAGCAATTACTTTCTCTTCCCCCCCCCTCCCCAAAGAATATTCTCTGTGAGATAGATACTTGAGGGTGTGTATTTTGTGCTTTAATCCTTTATATTAACAGATATCCAAGATTTAAAATTATCCAAACATACTCATCTAAAGGAAATCACACTTCAGAACAATAAACTGATGACCAAAAAAATCTTTTAAAAATGTATTTGGTACAGATTGACATTAATTGTACTTGATAAAAAGAGGCATTTTATATCCTACTCCCTCTGTAAGTAGCTGCTTACTCTCTCGCTGTCCTTTTGATGCACTTCTTAGTGGGGAAGGATGGTGATATACATGATCGTATGAGTGACCACAAGTAGAGGTCACTTTATAGTGAAATTTTTCAGCCACACCAAAGGTCTTCCTCAGATTGAGCTCTCAGGCACCGAACCCAGAGCTGTGCTGAGCAGTTCCTTTGGCTTCCAAAGGTCTGAGGGACACAGCAAACCAATCTGTTGTGAAGCTCTACTCCGTTACAGTCAGCGTTCTCCTCTCCCCAAGGAACTTTACCGACTTTATAAACTGCACTGTACCAATAACCGCAACCAACACGTAAGCGCTGATTTTATCCGACCTTCTCTGATGTACTGGGCATATTCCCACTGTAATGAGAAATAATCCGGGAGCGGATTTCTCTGGGCTGTATCATACCCTCTGTCTCCTAACCGGTGATGCACCAGAAGTTGCTTTGGTTCGACTTTAATCTCACCTGTTTGAATTTCACCACGGTTTTCCCCCTCCCGTCCAGAAACGGCGGCAGGGTCAGTCCCGTCCCAGCCCCGTCGGCCCCGGGCGCTCCCACCGCCGCCGGCGGAGCGGCTCCTCGGGGCGGTCACCGCTCTCCAGGTACCCGGGGCCAGCAACCTCCCCTCTTCCCCCAAACCCACCGTCCCGACAACCGCAACGGCAGAGCTGTCGTTCGGAGAAGACAGGATTTTCGCCCCGGCCAGGACCGGGACCGCCGCCACCCCCCCAGCCCGGGCCGCCGTGAGGCCCCGGCCCAGCCCGCGCCCTCTCACCTGGCCGGCAGCCTCCCGCGGGCAGGGCGCTGCCTGCATGGAGCGGCCGAGGCGGGAACGGAGGGGCCGGGACGGGGCCGGGACGGATGGGACAGCGCTCCGCAGCCACGGGCACCGGCAGCCGCTTTATGGAGGTGGCGAGAGCCGGCCCTCGTCGGCCCCCGCGGGGGGCGGAGGCGGCGGGAGGGAGGCGGGGGGCGGCGCCGCCCGCGCCGGCTGGGGAAGGGGCTCCCCGGCCCCCCCCGAGCAGCAGCCGCCGCCGGGCGCCGTTCGTTCAAACGCTGCTTGCGGGGCAGGGCCGCTCAGGTGGAGCCACCCGCCCTCCCCGCGCCTCCGCAAAATCCCGCACAAAAAGAGGCGCTTTCCCGCCGGAGTGACACCTCCTTGGGCGAGGAAGACCAAGGGGGGGGGGGGGGGGGGTCAGAGAAGACTTTTCGTGGGTAACTGCACAGCTAACACAGATTTGCACCCCACGGGGCGGAGGGGAGCGAGCATTTGGACGGAGGGGGCCTGTCGGGCTCCATCCTCTCCGCTCAGCCTCCTCTCCACACCCGTCCGCTGGTTGCGGACTGATACATAGGCTGCCTGGGGGAAAAGGAAGGACAACTGCACAATAAATCAGCAGGAAACGATGTATTTTCATATCTTACATAGCGTGGCATGTATTTTCTGTATAGATCTAGACGTATGTTTATATTTTACAAACTATCATGGTTTTTAGACGCCAATAAGCCCAGTCCTCCCTGTCTCCTCTCAGGTCAGACTTGGCAGCAATAAGATAAGGGGATTTGTGGTACACAGCAGGAGAAGCCAAAACATTCCCCAGGAACATAATCCCGTGGAGGTTTTAGGGGTCTGGGGGAGGAGAGGTGGATTATCTTGTGTTGGGCATGGGGCTGTCCGAAAACAGAGATTCTGGTCTTCCGTTACGTTCCTTACAAACCAACTTTTCAAAGAAATGCTCAAAATGAGCAACGGCTAGTTTTGCCCTAATTTACTCAAGCATCTGAAGTATCTCCAGTAATTTTCTCTTCAGTGCCTAAAATAATGAAACCTTGACTCCAGCTAGATCTCTGGTGTAACACAAATGATAAATTGTACTGAGGAAGCAAATATGCAGGCTAACATCTAACCGAGGCACCGACATCTCCAGTGATGTCAGTGTCTTCCATCTTCCTAGAAGACATTGCACTTCAAACAATCCTGTTTCTAAGAAGATAGATGGTGACTACCTGCCCTTCAGACACAGCAAGGGATAGAAAGCACCCGGCTGTAACTGACGACATAGCTGGAAAAGCCAGTTTGTTCCACTTTGCTAATGGAATATATTAGGTGACCAGATGCTTCAATTTTCCCTTCATAAAGAAAAATGCAGTATTTATTCACTGTATATCTTAGCTCTACAATGGACATTCCACTTCCTTCATGCAGAATAGATCTCCCTATCTGTTGTGGCTTAGCCCTGGTCACCACACAGTTCTCACTCACCCTCCCCCTCCCCAGTGGGATATGGGAGAAAATTGGGAAGAAATGAAAACTCACGGGTTGAGATGAAGACAGTTTACTAGAATAGTAAAGAAAAACTACAATAATAACAGAATATAAGGATACTAACATATACAAAATGAACAATGCACGATTTCTCACCACCCGACGTCCCAATGACCGATACAGCCTGTCTTGAGCAGTGATCACAGAAATGAAACAAAGGAGGAAGAAAAGAAGTGAGAGGGAGAGAGTGAGGTGCCCTCTCCCTGCAGGCAACCCCCACTTCTATACTGAGCATGATGTTTATGGCCTGGAATACTCTCTTTGGCCAGTTTGGGTCAATTATTCTGTCTGTCTTTCTCCCAGCTTCCTGCACCCGCACATTAGTGAGACTTGGAAAGCTGGACAGTGTCCTTGGTCTCATTAACAACAATTTGTACAGTCAGGATGTCTACCAACGTTGTTCACATAGGAAATCCAAACCACACTGGCTATTGAGAGGAAAATTAACTCCATCCCTGCTGAAACCAGGGCACCATCAAACAAGCTGACTCAAAAAGCAAACAATTTGTAGGATCTTTACCCAGAAGCTTAAGCATATGAGAGCCTGATATTAATAATGAATTTGTAAACATGTGCACAATAAGATGCTTATGATAGAATGTGACTAATCTGTCAGTTTTTCTTAGCTCAAATGCAACAATAATAAGAATTAACGTGTCATTCTGCATATGATTTTTTTTTAAATTACTCACTAGGTAGCCCTCTAGAAGTTCGTCCATTGTGGCTAAGCATCTTTATTTTATCTGGGCTCTGCTGGGTTTCCAGTACTTCCTGAGAACAGCCAGGTTGAAATTCCCCAGCTTTCTTTTCTGTCAAAATGTTGTGCTCATCCTTGATAAAATTTGAAAGGAAACACAAAATACAACTCTCACTCATGTTTCCTCAGGTGTCAGAAGATAGATGAGTTCAAGTCACTTTAACTGTGAATGAAGGGATTTTTATTTATTTTTTAATCAGGTCTTCCTTCTCCTCTCCTTCAAAGGCCATAAGCTTTCATAAGATACACTGGGAAAGCCAGTTTATTATGGATTGTTCTAGTGTTAAGGGTCATGGACGTCCTCTCCCACAGCCCAGATCTGTAAAGATGCTCAGCAAAGAGTCACTCACTCAAGCATTTCTGAAAACCCACTGTGGAGCCTCTCTCCTCAGGAGACAACAGAAGCAGAGGTTTGGTTAGCATCTACGGGTACCTGAAGAAACAAAGCACAGAGAAGGGCACAGGACAGTCTGAGGAGCCACACTGAGACACAAGATGGTGAAGCTGAGCTCAGCAGAAGCACACGAGCTTCGGGGCAGATGAGAGCTGTGGAGGGGATATAAACTGAGCTGCCAGCTATGCCAGATTTAAGGGCACTTCCTACCTCTGAGACCCCAGTCTGATAAACAGACAGGAGCATGCCTGCCTCCCATCCTTGCCCTGTCATTTCCAATTTAAGCAGGAGTTTTCTGGGACACTGGTCATCTCTCCTCTCGTACCTAGCACTGGGGAGCTCATGGGCAGCTTGGCCTGTAACTGCTGACACCATGCGAGCAGTACAGTAACAGCCGAGGAAAATTAACCTAATATGAAATTAATTAGTTACATAAAGAGATAACCAAGGTGCGCAAAATTTTGGGGAGCTGACTGAAGCTGATCCACTGGTTTAGTAAGAAGTGCTTGTTCACCACAGCCTGTGCCCTGTAGTCTGAAAGAGCCGAGCCATGAAGCATGAACTGACTCGATTACAGCCTGTTTTCACTGGGTGCTCTCTGGAGCCTGCTCTGCTCCTCACGACGCAGTTTCCAGCTCCTGTGAATCTGCAGATGCCTTTACAGGAGAACTATTTTAAAAGTTTAATACAAAACCGAATCTTCACAGTTTTAGCGTTGCAGGGTTTCAGAAAACCATCACTCTGTCATGAGCACAACTGCTGCTTTGGGTTTTCACAGACAGTGGGACACTTCTACCTTCTCCTAAAAGCTGGCAGCGTAGCCTACCATTTAAGAATGGTGGCTTTGGCCCCTCACCACTGAAAAGAGCAAAACTACTAGCAGTCAGGTATGCAGTTCAATGCAAACAGGACAGCAGCATGCACAGGTGGTACTCCACTCATCCTGGGAGGAGGCGGCACAAGCCAAGACTGACTTGGGAATGTCCGAATTGTCACAGAGCTGGTCTGCAGGAGCGCTGAGGCAGAGAGAGGCCAAAAGTTTTCAGTGGGCATCAGAAGTCTACACCGGAGTTGTGGAGGATGAAGAGGCAACCTGGGGTATTGACACCATAGAGAGACAGGCCTCTCCTTATCTCATAAGATATAAGGCAATACAGTGAATTTTTTTATTTTTTTAAAGCCCACAGGAGATTTCTCACGTATAGCCTCTCATACAGACAAAGCCCTCCAGACAGATTATCAGCACCTGAGGATCAAGTACAGGTCTGACCCTGCTCGAAAATGGGTCAAGCTGATCACACGTTTTGCAAGACAGCGCTTTGTCATGTGTGGCTGCTGCAAAACCTGTTGCATTGGCACAGAGCAACTGTGATAGCACTTACCATGAAGGCTACGAGAGCTGGCGTTCAATTACATTATTACCTCATAATTCCTCGTTAAATTAATCCTCCTCTTCTCAGCAGCCTCCAGGTCCAAGTGAGAGGGTGGTATCAGACTGAGATGTTTTCTGGGCCCCATGTTTTCTGGGCCCTTTGCTGGAGTGGCTCCAGAAATGTCAAGTGGCTCTAGAAGAAGCCACTTTACTCCTGCTTCCTAGCCACTAACTCAGAGATGACTCTTCTCCTCTAGTTTTCAGGGAGTTTTTGTTTTGTTCTTCAAAGCAGAAGCTTGACAGCAGAGTTTGCAACCAGACAGTGGTATTGACACTTGTGGGTACACATTTGTAGATAAATGCTCTGGAAATTTTTAGGCTGAAAAGCATTAAAAACAAACTGCCACACCTCCAGGTCTTCCCCTTCCTAGACAGCCATACAGTAAAGGGAGTCACTGTTCGCTGTCTATGAAACAGGACAATATAAACCTTCTGCCCTACATCTCCTCTTCCTCCCACTCTGAGGAAGTTTGCTCTCCATGGGTCACAGGTGAAATACACCTGGCACATTTTTCCAGACACAGCAGAAGTCTTGTATGCACCGACTTTGAGGAAGCTGGTCTGGGGGGAAAAAAAAAAAGACATAAAAAAAAAAAAATCAATGTAGTACAGGCGCTCCCATGTGCTCCAGCGCTGGAGGAGAGACAGTGTGATTTTGTTCGATGGTGACAACTGATGAGGCAAGAACCATGGAAAGGCAAGCTGGGAATGATCTGCAGGGATATTTATCTTCTGCTGAAAGATAAGATTATCCACCTGAACACAGCGAGACTGAAGGAGAGAATCAGTCAGCCCTAAAGTCTTCTCAATCCCATCAAGGTCATCAGTTTGAATTACCCCTTCTCCCCACGTAGTTGGAGAAAGTGCTCTAATCTCCCATGAGGTAATTTCACAACATCACTTCTGGGATGTAAACCTCCTGGGCTACCCCTTGGACTTCATTTAGCCCAGCCTTTCCAATCAGAAGCATTTTCCTGAGGCAATGTGGCCACTTAAAACTTTTTCAGAAAAAGGTATGAAGCATTAAATCCCTGAACAAAACAGGTTTAATACGACTTAATACTAAGTCTGCTCTAATCATAATTACCTTCTCCAGAATAGACTGCTGCAAATTCTAATCACAGCCCTCTGCCTTTCCATTAATTAACTGCTGCAGACAAGTTATGCCTTTAAGAAATGCATGACGCTTAGGCAAGCACTGTGGAAGCTGCAGGGAAGAGTGAAGATGAGCATCATGCAGTCCTTTGTAACAGTTTGTTTTCCACTGTGGGTTTTGCAGATTTCCTTATGTTCTGCCTGCATTTTAGGGATGCCCTAATATACAGATGCCTGAAAAAGTGCTGGTCTGAAAATCTGACTCATTTTCTTCTACTGATTTTTAATATTTATAAAGCATTGATCGTAACACCACCTAAGCAGCAGCACTTGCTTCCATTCACTTTCTAATCTTCGTTCTCCCAACCTTTGACCTCTCTCACTTACATGAGATAACCTATCATTGTGGTTTAGGACATTTACCGAAATGCTGAGAGTTAAACAGTTCCAAATCCAAAGGCGTTGCAAATTTTCTAAAAATGTATGGATCTAAAATCCCCGGCTTTCAATGCGGGAATTCTTCCATTTGTTCCTTTCCTCTGTGAACCACCATTCTTCCAGCAAACAGGAAGTTGTTGGAAGCCAGAGCAATTCATCCGACCTTTCACTAGCGCGAGGCTACAACAGTATCGCTCACTGTACTCAGAACAACCAGTGAGAAATGTCTGAAAGTCTCAGTGCAATAATTCAGCTACGGGGAAGGGGACCACATCCCAGTGAGCGTTCAGCAATCAGTTATCTCTGTGTGTTACTGAATAGTTATTGAATAATAAAACACTTCATTCATAAGCAGTTAATAGACAACAAAAGAAAAAGGGGAATTTACATGACGCAATTATTGAAAACATGTACAAATATCCTTTTCCAATGAAAAGTGCAAGAACCAATCAGGTAAATGACCCACTCAGCGTGATTCAGCCAGCTGTAGTATCAATAGCCTTTAAGCACGCTTATTTTGAAACGCCAGAGATGCTGTGTAAATCTACTGAAGCACATCTAGCCAACAGACCATTCACTGCTGGTATATTTACTTTGGACAGTTTAGCCCTTTCATCTGAGCCAGGTAATATTCTTCTTTTCATAAAAGCTAAATAAAATAATGAGTGACATGAGTTACATGCTGCTCTAAGCAAACAAGGTGTAGTTTTTCCTAACAACATCTTTGCAAGCTTGTTATGAAAGGTTAGTTAAGACACTGCTTGGGCAAGGGAGAAACCATGCTCTGATTTGTTTTCACCAGGGAATATGTTATCACAAATTTAGTATCAGCTACATTTCAAGCAAAACTGCTGTCTGATTGGGAACCAAAATCCTGAGGGAGCTCTTTGCTATAACTGGTCTGGAGTTAGCTGGTGTAGAAGTGCCAATTACAACTCTTCTTTTTTTTGTTTTGTTTTGTTTTGTTTCAGTGTTGGCCAAGTCACCTCAAGTTAAATCTACAGGAAGCAACAGAGCTCTGATCCTGCACCAGTTGGCAAAAATTCCCCTTGTTACTACAGCAAACAGGATTTAGTCCAGTGACAACCATCAGCCAGCACTGGGGAAAGGCAAGCGGAAAGCTTGGCGAACGCACGTACATACTGCCTGGAAATACGGCACAGCTCAGAGAGGACAAGGAAAACTTGGGGAGCAAGGGGAGCAGGGCAGGCGCGGGGATGGCACCCAGGGGCAGCTAACAGATCTCCAGACAAGTCTGTAGTGGCAAGCAGGTTTGAGGTCAACCTAGGAAGTCCTGACCACCCCGCTGGCGCTATTTCCACTACATGATCATTTCTCCTCAAAAACCTCCAGAATTATCCAATTCTTTTACATCATAGGCAAACACAAAGCAAAATAGTCAAATGCATAAATAAGCCTGCTGATAGAAGAGACTGAGTGTTTGTTAACCTCAGCCTGTTGGCCTAATTAGTGTAACAGCAGCATATTTTGCATTCAAAGTGAGGGGGAACAAGCTAACAAAGGAGAAAGCTTTGTACTTGCTAATGATATGAGTAAGCGCAGCTCAGAAAGCGATTGAGCAGACTTTGATCCACTCAGAAAATAGAACAAGAGCTCTCCAGGCACTTCTGACAACACAGCTTTACCAAGGGTTTGCGCCAGTAACCAGCCTCTACCGTATTCATATTCATTTAGGAGGTTTATCCGACATTTGATTTGTTGAATGTGAGAAGCAGGAAGACTGCGCTCAATATATTTCACACACCTTAAATACAGCAAGGCCGAGGGAAATCAAGAGCTGAGTCGAAGGTCTAAACAATCACAGCTGGGTCTGCCAGTTAATGCAGGTTTTTTATGTTCATTTCACCCCCTTGCTGTAAATGATTGGCCTTTCTGTAGCAGAGGATGTGGCCAGATTTTTCGTTCATAGCCAATCTGTTATGTTCTGTCAGTGTTTCAAAGTGAAATGGGCTTGGGAGGACCATTCTCAGTCTGCAGATTTGAGACACCCCTCCATCCACCGAAATCCCGGTATTCACATAGCAAAACAGACTGCTGAGGGCAAACGGTGATCTGGGCACCAACACCGACCACTCGTCAGCATGGACAAAGTGAATTAAATCACAGTTATTTTCTGCTGTAAAGATGAAAACCAGCAAGCAATGTAAACCCATCAATTCACAGCAGGGACTTTAAACACACCGGCAATTGTAAAATGTTCAGCCGCAGAGCTGTAAAACACATTATCATTTCCAAGATTAGCAAAAGCTGTTCATCTCGCCGTGTGCTCATGACAGACGTTTCTTCCCCTCTGAGTTTCTTTTATGTTATTAGATTTTAGCTCCCATTACTGTTAGGACAATTTTGCAACGGGGCAAAATTAATTAGTTTGCATCAAAGAAAGGCTCCTTGAAACGTAACACTAATGAGTTTCATCTGCCTGATTAGAGGGCTTTGCTTTTAGTAACGCTTGGTGCAAAATTTTGTTTCAAAGAAATACAATATTTTAAAAATATTCAAGGCTAAAAGCATTAGCTAAACAGTAACCAGGATAACGGATAAAAGAGTAGAGGGGTAAACTGTGAGCAGACATATACCTGAATATTGACAAGAGCATGCAAGTGTAGACCAGAAGAGGTTAATGAAAATTTAACAAAGATGTGTGTCATAGTTTAGCCCCGATTGGGACCAGACTACCACCATAGCCACCCTCCCTTACCCCTCCCAAAATAAAACCAGAACAATATGTTTATGCAAGTAGAGCTTGGTACAATTCACAACAGTATATTTGGTGAACTAACACTACACCTCCCATCTTTTCACAGTGCTTTTTGGAATTAAATGGAAAAGAGCTAGGGATACGAAAAGAGAGCATTAATTTTTAGAAATAAAAGATGGGGGAAAAAGTTCATTTTGGAAGAGTCAAAGCAATTTTTAATGTCTGGCAAACTACCTGGGCAAAATATTTGCTTATTTTTAAAACTGTTTTCAGTCAAGACCAAATTGTATTTAATCAACTTTGTTTTCGATTGATGGGAGAACTGCTCCAGAGGACAAATGGGATTAACCAGATTTCATATTTCTTGCTTTTATTGAGATTTTTCACCCCATCCACTTTCTCTTAGCCTATTAGTACAAAGAAGTAAGAAAATACAGTCTAGAATTAATTTCTGGATGAATTTCCTGATAGGCAGGTGCAAATTCACCAGCAAAATCGCATGGTAAAAGTAGTTATCAGAGATTTGCTGGCAAATTGAGCATAGCACACCGTAAATGACATCTGTGTAGACACACGCTGTGTCATTTGCAAATGGCAAACACATGACATAAGTGCATGTAGTAGAGTATAAGCGACTTTTCCTTCCCATGATTGCATCTTCCTCCATAAACCTCTCCAGCACGTACACAGGACTAGAAATGAAGATGTGGTGTTAGCAGAGGGCAAGCCTAAGCTGCTGCCAGGAACAGCTCTGTTTGAGAGGAGGAAGAAAGCCCACATTTGGACACGGATGTGCTTTTACACAACGCTGTCCATCTGTGGCCAGACAAAGAAAACACATTAAATTTGTGACTGTGCTCTCAAAAACACAGAGGCAGACGGCTCAGCAGGACAACTGAACTCTTCTGGCTGGGGGAAAACACTTAGTCCAGATTTGCTGCTGAATGACATTGCAAGGCACCAAGGGGTTACTGGGCTTAAAGGTGGTTAAACACAACAAGGCTTTGGCTAAGCTGAGAACTGAATTCAAACCTCTTTTATCTCCTTCCTCTGTTTTGATAAGGCTTCAACTTAAACATTACCACTTTTTGTCAAAATTATCTTGACCTGCAACAGGCAACACTGAAACCTTGATGGTTTTATCCTTTTGCTAACCTAACACAGGAATTTAAATCTTGAAAAAAAACCTAATTTCAAACACCCATGTGTCCTCTTCCTCCATGCATAATCTTTCTCCTGCTAGCCTTCTGCAACAGGCCAACAACAAAAGAGATGACTGCGCCATTATTCATAAGCTTTTTGTTATCTCTCAGAAGAACCAAAAGGGCCCACAGCACGTGTGCGAAGGAAAAAGCTTTGTTTAATTTAATTAAGTTTACTTCTTTCAAGTCTGAATAGACTTGGGAATCAGCAGAACAACTGGTTAATTAAATAATGAAAGCAGTTCCTTTACCCTGTAAGGGCAACCACGTCACACTGTGTCACATTCAGCATGTTCTTCCAAAAAAGCAGGCTCAACCTTTACACCATGGACCAAAAATAACCCTACCATGCAGAGGGTACTGCAGTATTAGAAGCTCTTTTAAATGCAAAAGATGACAGCTGTGGAGTAGCACTGTGATTATTTTCAACACTTCCATCTCTAGGGCTGGCTCCAGAACTGTTGGTGAAAGTTAGTGATGACATTGCAATAAAAGATCTGATTCTGATCTTTCAGTTCATTGCTGAGAGCACTCGTTAAGAGGGAAGCGAGCAGGGTGGGCTCCAAGACATACTCACACAGATGCTGCCCCAGCACAGTGCTGGATTGCTGGGGCATCCATGTGCTCTGGTGTCCAGAAAGGCTGGAGAAGCAGGAAGGCTGCAAGAAGGTTGCCTCTGGGGGCTGCACCTGGCTGCTCTTGCTGGGTTTGTTCCTTGCATCCGTACACACATGCTCTGTGCAAGAATTGGCCTGGGAAACTCCAGCCCCACTCCAGAGCAACTCCATGCCAGTATCTTCTGCATCTCTCTCCCACCTGCTTTCAGGAGTTGTCAAATCCTTTCCAAGATGAGGAAAAGGAAAAGGACAAGTCTCCCCTTCATTTGGGCTTGTGACTTTCCCATGTGAGCAGCTCACATTGCACAATACCAATGCACTTAGGTCCCTCAGAGCCTTTCCTTGGACCTGCATAATTTACCAGCTCATAGGCAATTGCCCATGTTTCTTTTTATCCCTTCATGTATATTTTTCATCTAAAGAGCTCACAAAGCAGGAGTCCTCTCTATTAACTCAAGAAACGAAAATCTTTACTAATCAGGCTGGCATAAACTCAAAATGTCTTCTCCTGATTCCTGTGCCCAGCCTTCCTACCTGACTAACAACGAAACTCTGATGTTCAATAAGAGAGTTTGTGCACTACAAAGGATTTTTAATGGAAAATAAAACCTTCTGACATCACTGGCTAATTACAATTTGCTGCACTAAAATACAACACTGTGTCTATATTGCAAGGCAGGATAGAAGTGTGCACGTATTTTCCTGTGTGTTTCAATATCCTCCTATTGACAGAAGATAGGATGACTGGGCTACAACTGGAGACCAGGAAATTATTTTTTGTGATTTCATTAGAGTAATTGACAAAAGCATTTTCTTTCTACGTAAGGTTAACAGATGGCTTGTTAAAGTTACAACTTCTTTAAACAGAGCTGTGACCAAAAATGATGTGCATGACAACAACTATAATATTGATACAAGCTCACTGCAAAATTAAAATGTAGTTTGCATAACCTAAAGCACAGAATAAATATCTGCCACCGTTGCAACACAGAATATCAAGGTGCATTAGCTTTTCTAAGGTTTCCTTGGAAATTGGATAAAGGGACATAAATTGGGGAAGTGACAACAACATTGGACTTCAGTTACAATAGGCACAAACATGCAGTTGATCACCATGCCTACTCCACACGTATGAAGAAACTGCCATGGATGTACGAGCGTGTTACATCAAGGCTTGGATTTTAATCCCAGCAATAGCAGAATATATTAATCACACTGAATTTTTAATTTTGGGTAAATATGTTTTTGTATAGAAATGCTGAAGTCAAATTCAAAATCGTGGACTCGTACTCCTACTGACTGCCGTTACAGACTGAGCAGGATTTTGTTCTCCTTGAGTAAAAACAGGCAGGCATCAAGCAGGCCCCTTCCCCTCAATACCTAACTAGGTACCAAAACCAGGAGCATGCTGCAGTCTGCTGTGCTCATCTCAGACCAACACACAACACAAGTATCAACCCTGTGCTTTCACACCACCCCTCTGGCAGGTCCAAGACCTGTGCAAGGCAAGGGCGTGCAGCTCCTGAACCTGCCTCACCTCCATCAGAAAACAGCTCTGATGCCTCAGCTGGCCAGCAAAAAACAGGAGGGTGGGGGAAATGAATAATATTTAAAAAAAAAACAAAAACAAATAAAAATCAAGCAATACCAGTTTGCTCACCTGCTGTGGTTTTTAAGAACTCACCTTCACCTTAAACTTGTGTCACTTCCATGAGAGCAGAAAAAACCACGAAGGAGATTCAGCTTTGAAAATACAAAATGTAATCAATGTTACACCTTTTTGATAGGTGACTGCACATAAGCTATTCCACCTGGACAAATCTAGAGTGCTAACATTGTTACTGATATTTAATACTTTTTTTCCTTCAACATCACACAGGGCTGTTTATCCCCTTTGTCATAATTTACCTAATTATTTTCCTGTTTTCTTTCTTTCTGCAGTATCCCTTCATCTCTTTTCTTTCTCTAGCAGCTAGAAAGCTCTCAGACTTTTCTGAGACATCATTAGGACGTGCAGCTAAGTCCCAAAGACGTGAGCTGTAAGAAAGAAAGAGAACAGAGCCCCAGCGGGTTGTTTGTTCACTTGAGTTTGTTCATTTTCTTCACAATAACAACTGAGAAGCAAACCTTTTTTCTTGCCCATCTGAGATGTCAGCTCCTTGCATTACAAAACCGTTTTTCTGGGAAAGATGTAAATAGTTGAATCAGGGAGGCAAATAAAAGGAGGAATAATATTTCCCATTGCAAAACCTCTGTCGGTAGCTATTGGAAATAACCTGGTTTCTTTTACCAGCCGTGTGATGTCGGGTTCACTTAGCGCACGCTTTGTCAGCTCCGACTGAGGGGCACACTGACTGCATGACTGACGCACACGGCCGCGACCGGGGAGCAAGCGCACAGCTGCACACTGCGTTTGTTTGCCTTCACATGAAGGATTTTTTGAGAAATTGTATAATATTACAGCAGACTGGTGCTTGCTTCAGGTGTAGCAGGTTCTTCCTTTCTCTTTGAGTTTGGCAAAGCACATGAATTTCATCACCTAGAACATAAAATAAGTAAACAGCAAGCATTAAAAAGGAAAAAATGGACAACATTTAGGGAAAACAAAGAATATGTTAAGGAACTGCTGTGACTAACAGGTTCTGCTCTAGAAATAAAAGCAAATTCTTGTGTGAAAAAGGTAACAGAGATACTGTTGCTTTTGTACCAGCTGAAATAATCCAAGGCTAGTGGGAAAGACCCCAGATGTTCAAAACAAACTAACAAAACCCCAGTAACATATCCATACCTTTTCATACCAGCATCATAAACTATGAAGAATGGTTGACTTACAAATAAAGACTGGGTTTACTTTCCTTCAGCTTAGTTACAGCCAAAGGTAGTTACAATGGGTCAATACTAACAACATACTCTTACAGAAAAAGGAATTACCATAGTAATTATTTGAAAATATGAACTAAACATGCAATGACAGAAAATTAAGAAAGCAGAGTGATGTGGAAAAGTGTAGAAAAGAACTTCCCAGCATATTAGATTTCATTGTTTAGTCTACCAGGAAGGACAGGTTTGTGGCACAAATATTGGGTGAGCATCAGGATACGAAGAGCAGCAATAATCTCCTCACACCATCACAGGAGTAGAGGAAGCAGTCGAATATCACAGCTTTTTCTCCATATACCAAATTTCTTTGGTTTTATGTTTCTTTGTCCCACCAGGAAAAAAAATTACTATATGGGATAAAGATGCCAAATGCACATAACATCTGAGTCAAAAGAATGCCAGAATTCTATTTTTGAATGAAATTTTAAGATAGCACTATTAAGTCTCATTTAAAATACAGCCTTCCAGTCTGATTTCTATGTCTATATTCTAGGTGTCGCATGCCATAATTCACACCAGTTCTGACCAAGCAGGACCGTGTTCCTGTTCCTTTAGTTCCCCCTTTTTGTTCAAGGCTCTGCACGAAGCAGTGAGAAGTACTTTCATTTTTCCCCAAAGGAGGATCCTACGGAGGTAATCAGATCTTTGGTCTGGAAGAAAGCTGCTCATTTGCTTGTACAGATTCTGAATCAACTAGCCCTGAGATATCTGGCGTGCCAGTCCATGTCAAAGCATGGCTAAGAGAGGGAACAACATGAGGAAAAAAAAAAGGGGGGCAAAAACCACCCCCAAATCCCCACCCCAACACCAGGAAAAACCCAAACATACCCCCCTCCACCAAAAAAACCCACAGGTGACGTCCATGAAGCACAGGCTAAGGGAGATCCCTGCTGGAAATTCGATGAAATACATGCACACCATTTCCAAACACACCATTCCCTCCTTAGCACAAATAGTTTTTTCCACGTGCGAATGCCAAAACCATTGCACGTTCACCTTACATTCAATTTGGCACCAGCCTCTTGCTCCTAAAGACAGCGCTGCCCCACCCATGCAGCACAGACTGCACAAGAGCAGCCCTTTGGTGGGCCAAAGGGGGAATTCAGTCTCCATTACACTATGTTTATCAAGGATAAAAATTCCCTGCATACTTGAATTAATCATTCTGCTGAAGCAAGGCTGAGCGAGCCGTTTCTACAGGCTCTTCTATTGTAGAAGAGCAGGAGGATGGGATCCAGTTGGTTTCCCACTTACCGACTACTTACTTACCCACTTACTAATCGGCTATTTTTTCTACCATGACAGGTATTAGGTACCATGCTATTTAGGCAATAATTTTAACAGGGAAATGATGTATCTCGCCTACTCATTGGAAGTACTGGTACCACATTTAACAATTAATCAGTGTCGTAGTTCAGCCCCAATTGGGAGCAGACTACGCAGTCTCTCTCTCACTCCCCCCACCCTCCAGAGAACAGGGGGAGATGATATAAGAAAAAATGGCTCGAGGTTTAAGATAAGGACAGGGAGAAATCCTTAAAGTTACCATCACGGGCAAAACAGACTCAACTTGGGGAAAACTATTCATTTATTTCTAAAACTAGCAGGAAAATGACACAGGGAACAAGATAACCTCCCCCACCCCTCCCTCTTCCCAAGCTTAACATTATTTCTATTACCTTCCCCTCCTGAGCGGCCCAGGGGGGAAGAGGGAATGGGAGTTGCAGTCAGTTCATCCCCTGTTGTTTTACGCCACTACTTCGTCATCGTTGGGGGAAGAACTCCTCGCATTCCTCCCCTGCTGCATCATGGGGTCCCTCCCACAGGCCACAGTCCTTCATGAAACTGCTCCGGTGTGGGTCATCTCTTCCACGGGGTGCAGTCTCTCCAGAACAGCTGCCCCAGCGGGCCCTCCATGGGCCACAGCCTCCTTCAGGCATCCACCTGCTCCGGCATGGGGTCCTCCCCGGGGCTGCAGGTGGATCTCTGCTCCTCCATGGGCTGCAGGGGGACAACCTGCTCCACCATGGGCTGCACCACAGGCTGCAGGGGAATCTTGGCCAGGAGCAGCATTACTCCTCCCCCTCCTTCTTCACTGACCTTGGTGTCTGCAGCCGTTCCTCACAACAGGCTGGCAGACGCCTCTCAGGATCCAAGTTGGGCCCAGTCGGCCGCCCGGCAGGAGGCCAGAGGGTGAGGCCTGCAAGGCCCATGAGGCTTGTGCCTCCCCCTCTCTGCCCCCGCTCAGCTGCTTCCCATCTTCTCTTTTTTTTTTTTTTCCTCCTCTTTTCCCCTTCTTAAATACGTTATCGCAGAGGCGTTATCACAGAACATTCTGCTACTCCTTGGCTTGGCCTTGGCCAGCAGGGGGTCTGCCCTAGGCCCGGCCCAGTCCACTGAACAAGGGAGAGCGACTTCTAGCAGTTTCCTACAGAAGCTGCCACCTTAGGCCCCCCTCACTAAACAAAACCAGAACAATCATGAGTCAATACTGGACACTATCATAAAGACACTTACGTATCGTAAAAAACTGGTGCTAAGTGTTGTAAAGATACTATAATACACCTGGGGACAAACGAAGCTCAGAAAAACGTTAACAACTGGATGAGAGAGACATTAACTTCCAGACCATAAAAGCAACTAGGCGAAGAAAGCAAGAGAGAGTTAAATGAATACCCAGTGAAAGACAACATATTTTACAGGACATTGACATTATGAAGAGGTTCAATTTTCCTCTTAATAAATGACGTACTTGAGAGTAACAGACATTTCCAGCAGCTTGGAAAACAAATTTAATTGACACTTAGAATGAAGGAAAGTATACAGGCTTTTTTAAAAAAGGAACTTTATTACAAATCTGTAGGTTTAAGAAAATATCCAAAAACCAAAGTAGTATGAAAAATGCTGTCATCTTATTCACAGTTACCAGTTTTCTCCAATAAAGATAGTATACAAAAATTGACAGAAATCATGGCAATTCGTTTTGGTGACACAAGTCAGATATTTGTAATTCTAAATTCCCTGCTGACAACTAAGATGCTGCAGGCAGCCAAAGGGAATTATTAAATTGCACTGGTTTTGGAAACTGGAAGTTTGGATGAAAAGGCTGTATGTATATACACATACTGTATTTTACCACAGGTACAGGTTACTCAGGGCAAACAAAACATGGCCCAGCACAATACTTAAAGTCTATAAAAACCTGGAGAGCAAGGGAATGTGTGTATATGGTATTAAGTTATCCTCTATGCTCTGGTTCCCATTATATTTTACATCTCAAACCTAATAAAGACCACTTGGTTTCCACTCTCATTTACAGAAACAGGTGAAGCAGATGTGTTGCTATACTGTCTTTTTCAGACACAGAAAATGTTAGCTGCACTGCATGCAGACATGTGATCTAAAAACATAATGAAGTTAAAATGTAATTGGAAGTGGGATTTTTAGAAGACTGCAGACTGAGTTTACTGCAAGTGACCTAACACCTTGAGCTCCCCTGAAAAGCAAAGGCTAACGTGGCATTTCTAATGTCATTCACAGATAATTCATATAACAATGAATGAGGAAAGAGCTACCTGATACATGTTCCATTCCTAAACTGCAGTATAGACTGCTTTAAAAAAAGTAGGAAGTTTCCAAGTATGCCACAGATTAAATCCAAACCTGCCCTACAACTCTACCTCTGGGTAACTGGCTGCAATGGCTGGAAGCTGCAGCACAGACCTTTGGTAACCATATTCTCAAAACCTTTAAACCGCTCAGGACCTAGACCCCACAGCTCAGAGCTGCAGTACAGCAGATGCTTCAGTGTAAGAAGTGTGAAGATTTTAAAGGAGCAGGATGAAACATTTCTGTTACAATATCTGCTCAAGGTACTGATACGATGTAAAACAGAAAAAAAAAAAAAACAAACCAAACAACCCCAAACAATTCTGTGTAATTGAAGGTCCTCAGGCAGAGGACATCTGGGATTTCCAACTGATCAATCCTCCTTTTGCCAACAGCAACATGGAAGAAACCAGCATGATGTGAAAAAAAAAAACACAAAAAAAACCCCCCACTTACTCAGTGCATTTAATTCATTTTGTTGTTTCAATTTAAGCTGAAAAGTACAGAATCAAGAGTTATTCAAATAACACTACGCTGCAGAAGAGCAATTAGAAATGAACAGTCTCTCATCGCCAGAGCAAGCAGGATGGAAGATGCAGAACTGAACTTACAGCAGTTTCCTTCTCCATACAGACCAGATTAACCCTAGGTTAATCCGGGCTACCAAGAATATTTCTTAAAAGCCACTGTTGGTAAGGAGGTTGCCTCATTCTCCTACATTTACTGAAAACTTGATTTCTGAAACACTGTAATGAAACAGTCAAAGGTCTTCATTCCAAAGAAGGAAAATATTTCATGTACATTCTTAGGAGTGAACCTTCAGGCTTGGGAAACATTTTTCTAGATTGTCAGCAAGTGTCTGATCGGCCTCACGTAAAATTTCAAGGAAACTCTCCACCTGGAAATAAATTACAAACACACACACACAAAAATAAAAAAAAGAAAATAAAACAGCCCCACAAACTTGCATGCAACACTGAATTCTTATACTTGGTCTAGAGCATCTTTCTACTCCTGTACCTTCCCACCTGCAGCAGGCACTGCAAAGAATAATGGAAAATGCTCCATAGTAGACACCTTCCTCCTAAACTCTGGAATTTCAGCTGGTCTAAACTTTGAAACATTATCGTCTTCCCCAAACTTTTATTTTATTGTTTACAAGTACACAAGGAAAAGCTCCCTGCGAAAAATGTTTAGAATAATTATTCCGTAATAATGTACAGGACAAGTTTTCAGATAGCATAAATTTGCTGACATCCACTCATTTCAGCACAGTTTGACCCTTATATCAGCTGATGATCTAGGCAAAGCTCTGGCTGAAGTTAGCCAGAAGAGACAGAGAGGGTAAGACTGTCTAGAATGGCACATTACCTGTGTCTGAGCAATTCTGTCCTACCCCTACATCTGACTCTGAAAGGCTTTGTCATTTCAGTAGTACTTTTTCAGCTATGTTAAAGACCTTGTCACATACTCACCGATGCAAAATACAGAGGTAAGAGGTTCTGAAATGCACAGGAACATTTCTGTTCATTTAAATGCCCTTGGTGTAGTCCTTCTAATGTGTCTTCCTGGAAAATAAAATGAGAAATAAAACTAACAGGTCATGAACAGCTGTTGAAAATTCAAAAATTCAAAACTGTGCAGTGTCTACAATAGGCACTTTGTTCTCAGGAACGGGTAAAACAACGAGAGCTTACAGTTCTCAGAGAATGCCAGAGGTAGCTAATACAAAGAGGTGTGAAAGCTCCCACATCACAAGTCTCTTAATCTGAATGCTCCCATAATAAAGAAGTCCAGCTGAGAAGGTAACTTTATATATTGATATTCTTTTCTTTTCTTAAATAAACTGGCTTTCATTCAAAAGAAATGGCAACATACATCTAGAGAATTCATCATACAGAATCTTGGCCCTGAAGGCGTACAGCTCAGAAAACCTGTGTCCCTGCCATCTAACACACATTGCTACTCATCTTCCAATCGATTCTCTAATCAATTTCCAGTATGCAAATTCACTTTCACAGAAAATTGCCCACCTTAATAGTAATGTCTTTTTTTCTTACCTACTCTGCAGAAATCCCTCTTAAAATTTTGTTTGTTCTTACCTTGGTCAGTTCTTGAAGCATATTGGAAAGTAATTCACAGCAAATATCCTTCAAAATTTTTAAATGAAAATCTTCCTCATTTACATCGGCCCTTCCAGTCTCTTCTTGTTCGGACTCCTTTGAGTTATCAACTGATCTCCCACAGGTCTCCATGTATTGCAAGATACGAATCAAGCTCCCAATCAGAGGCATATCTAACATAAAGTAACAAGAAAATGGAAGTTTAACACTGAGTTTTTTCCCCATCCTTTCAAGGCCTAAGAATTTTGAAGCACACTGCAAGATTTTATACAGAAGCTGTAGCAGTGTATATTCTGACAATGCATTTTGTCACTCAAAGACTGTTTTAAAGAAGCAAGGGGAGGTGTAGTACAAAACTCAAACTGTTTTTTTTTCTGCAAGCTAACCCGTACCTATTAAAAATATATGCCAGTGGTAAGGAATATGAGAAGGAAAATGTCTCTAGTAGTAACTCCGAGGCTGGCACGTGACATTTGCATCCAGATAATCCTATCTGCTAAACCAAACCGACACGACGTCTTTCTGCTGCAGATGACCCTGACTCACATTCCTACGATAGGCTTTTAATTCTAACTGGATTGAAAAGTAACAAGTGATAAAGATGGTTTTAAGTAACCACAGAATCTCCCTCTACTAAAAAAAAAAATTACTATAAAGACCTCATATTTTAACAAAGATTATTTCTGCAATTTTGATTCATTTACCCAACGGAGAAGACTGAACAGAATCTGTAGATTCTACTACTGCAACTCTTCAGAGATATCCAGTAACTGAACTTTGAGCTAGCTGTGACTTTTAGAGTCACCAGTAAAGCCTTACTGTATTCAAACACGGAACTGAATTCTGTGTTCTGAACTGATCTCTAGCAAACCAGTAAATTAACTACCTTTCACTCCACATAAACAAAGTCAATTGTGAAAATAACTTTAAAACAAACAAACAAACAAACAAGAACAGAAAAAAGCACAACTTGCTTTTCCTCATCTTAGCGTATTCTTGTTCTGTCTGTGAAGCAAACATAGCAGACAGCACGGACAAAAGAGAGGCCAATACAGTCTTTTGCTCCTGCACAATGATCGGTGGATCGTCTGGCTGGCAAAGTTCATGGCAAACGAGGTCATAAAGCAAATTCCAAGTTTCTTTTCCTCCATCAGGAGCCTGCACTTGAGAAAGAAAGAGAGAACCCACCAACCCATCAAATTTAATCTAAGTACATGAATTTTTTTTCTCCCCATTAAATGTCTGATGATCTAGAAGTTACTGCCATTCTTGTTCCCATCATATATAGCAATTCAAGTGTCCTACCAATAGCCTGAATACCCTCATCCACTGTGGTCAGGAGCTGCAGAATATGCATATAAACATCAAGTCCTTCTGGATTATCTGACCTACACAGGAAAAAAAAAAAAACAAAGAACAAACACAAATTAAAGATCTGATTACTGAGTTTATGTTTTGTGTGTCTTGGACACACAGAAGACTATTAGCAATCACTGCTGTTCTCTTTGCTAACAAACTGGTTGACTTATTTCAAATGATAAGTACAGAAAAATGTATTCTGGTGATCTGTCAACCCATGCAACTCACACTGAAATCAAGATGTTCAGACATAGGCCTTAACGAGATTATAAGGAGTCTCCTCAGCCATGAAACCAGGAAGAAATCTCACCTACCGGACTTGTTTGGCTGCTTCAAGTATACAAGGCACAATCTTAAAATCTGGAAGTTCTTCGGGGGAATCATCTGCAGACGGTCCCACAGACCGACAAGTGCCATTTTTAATCCAGTTTAACATTAGCTCTTCATCTAGATCAAAGAGTTTGTCCACCACTTCACCCACTTTTACCAGCAATTCAACTGCACAAGAGAGAACGTATAAAATTCAACAAGACTAGAAAGAGAGAAAAGTAGCTCTCAAAATGCTAATATGTAAAAGCATTCAGAGTTCATGCAATGCTGAAATATATTGGTTTTGTCACGACCTATTAAGGGTTGCTTTGTTTAATTCCTTTTCATGGCATAGATGAAGTGAAGAGCTTGATAAATAGGGATTGCTAGAAAGCTCACTAACACCTTCTATCTTATTATGCCATTTATGAAGCAGAAACTATTCTGCAAAGAGACTTCATGTTCCTGAAAAGTCATAGCTTCTACTTGTAAAATAAAACTTTTCAAGATTTGTCCCTAAATATGCAGTTTTCTGCTAACCTTACACCTGCCAATCTCTGCTTTACTTAAGTAGATCTGTGATTTCAACTGGACAAAGCATGACTTCTGAACACGGTCATTACAAAAACAAACAAACAAACAAACCCCACCAACCAGAGCTGGCGTTTTTCAAATTCTAAAACCTAAATTATTGGCATTCCTAGACAAGCGGTAACTGCTGTTATAGTTGATTTTGGACATGAAAAATAAGTGCTAGTCAAAATATTTCCATTATTAGGTACTTAGTTTGGTTTTTGCTAAATTAGTGCTATCACAAGAGATTTGTGTACCGCTGACTGCATACTCAAAGCCTGTGCAGTATTCAGCTGCCATTCAGAGTAACTGAATCATTCCTCTAGTTCACATTCCTTAAGTACAGTAGTTTTAAAAATGAAAAATATGTATCTGATTTGAAAAAAAAAAAAATTAAATGAAGTCTTGATTCAAGGACAAAAAAAAGACATGCATATCTCTCAATGACGACTGTGTCCTTTCCTTCACTATGCCAAATAACACTTCCATCTATTAGACTTGTTTTTATTCCCCCCCAGAGCTTTCTTCTTCCTCTATGTGTGTTTTCCTAGTTGGTTTTATACATTTATAAACTTTAAAGGCAGGACAAGTTTGTTTTGGTGTCCTTAAAACTCACGAGGTTTACTTTATTTTAAAGAAATTCTGTACTCCCAGTTGAAAATATTTGTCTTTGAAATTGCATATTTCAGTTCTTATTCTTTTCTGCAAACATCCAAGTTTTGTCAACTTACCATTTGTAGAGCTGGACATGATAAAGCAAACACAGTCATACACAGAAGGGTTTTCTCGGATTCTCTCAACCCACACGTTGGCCACTTCAGGCTGGGAGAGGCAAGTTAACAGCAACCTAGACAAGAATTGCCCATTTGACAACTTAGAAGCCAATCCCTTGATTTTAGCTGTACAACTGTAAATCCAAAATAATGAGAATGGTATGACAGAAATGAGAATCTAGCTCTCAGCCAATCAATTCCAGAACAATGCAGAAATGACAAAAAGATAGGATGGGAGGATAATAAAATAGTGAAGCCCTCTTGACAATTTTCTTCCAGGCTTCAGAACATAGCAGAACTGCACTAACCATGCATTAATTTCTGAGATGTCCTACCTGCTTGTTTCCAGGAGGGTTGGGGAGTCTGAATCACACAAACGTTGTAATAACACTTGGCTTTAAGAAGAAAGTGCAAGATAAAAGTTAATAAAAGCAATCTTTGTCTTAATAAAACTTATAAAAAGGTTAATTTCACTGCAGACATGTTCTGAGATTAAAATCAGCCTTTCCTGACTTACTGCATTACGAGTGTTTCAAGATTGCCAAACTTAGAAAATAAAAGATTCAATTCAACAACTTGGGTGGTGATTAAAAACAAAAACACAAAAAACCCCAGTGGTCTGTATCTTTTTTTTTTTTTCTTCACGGAACACTTTCCACTCAAATATGGTCAGTCAAAAAGGTGTGAATGAAGATGACACATGGCAGGCAAACTCAGTTCCTTCTATAATATATATTTCATGATTTTATGTCCAGAAAAGCAGTACTCGCGCACGTATAAAGCACATAGACACTTACCCAAGATTCTCATCTTTACTAATGGACATGCATATGTCTTGGAAACAGGCCATATTTCCTAATATTCCCACACAGATTTCCTGAAAAGTCAAAACACAATTTTGCTATGAAGCAACTGCAACATAGTTCAGTATTTTATTTCCACAACTGTATGGCAAAAGTAAGAAAGGTTCAAAGGTTCTTAGAAGCACCAGTTTCAAGACAGAGATACAGATTTTTTTACCGTATGTTATGACAAGCCTAAAATATACTCATGATAGGTCCTATTCAGCTACTTTGGAGTTAAAGTGTTCCATAAAAGCAAACACATCTTGAAATCAACTTTACTTGCATACTCTATGTATACTGTTTTGAAGATAATCCGTCATTCCTAGTATTAAAGCGATGAAGAGTCTTAACAACAAAAACATTGCCATCTAAGTGCCACTCTCACAGATATTCACTTTCTCCCAAAAGAAAGCGGTCTTGATACAAGCTTCCAGCAAAGCCCATTTTCCAATTGCAGAGATTTTAAAAACAAACAGAACCAAACCCAAAGCAATGCATCCCATTAGGCTATTGATTAGGCCTAGACAATCATTAAAAGGATGCATGCTTCTATTAAAGGGGCTGTGAGAGCTCCAAAACACTTGCAGGTGACTGGTGCTAACAAAGGATGCCCTGGCAATTACTCACTTTCACCCATTTTAGGCTGGAAATCAACCCTCACCGCTCAAGATTATCTTCTTTATTCTATTACCTCTGCTAAATTACAGCAGACACTCTAGCAGGCGTGACAGCCTGTTTGCACTGACTTCCAAATTTTAGTTGTACTTTCAAAGCCCTATGTGTATGTCCTGAAGTAAAGCTTCTTGTAACTTCAGAGAAAGGGGAGTTACACCAACACTGGATAGCTTCGAAAACCCTGTCATGAATACTAAATGCCAGTGAGTGTGTAGTACAAGCTGAAAAAGAATGACATCAAAACAAAGGGGGAAGAAAAAAAGGCATCAAGTCATGTTAAGGTCTAACAGTTCCTAACTGCTAAGATCACCTTTGTAGGTCTGACTAAACAAATTCATAACTATTTCTGTTCAGTAATAATGAAACAAATCTTGAGAAAAAAAAGCCAGTCTTTACTGTTTTTATAACAAGTCCTATAATTAGGTTTGAAAAACTTAGTCCGTCATCAATAATGACATGTATCAGCCACAGCATCACTGAAATATTTACTGATCAGACTACACTAAAACCACTGTGAAAACATATTACAAAATTTGGTTTTGTTTTCTCCTCATGCCCCTAACCTCTTCAAACATGCAATGGGAGAAGGGAGATATGTGCAAATGCATGTACATAACTATCTACTATTTCTATTAATATGGGGCAGCTTTTTGACAGTCCATACTTACAGTAAGGCGGGGACATTTTGACTTGGCAAAAATTCCCATGAATATATCAGGGGCGTTGAACTCCTGAAGAAATAAAGCGACATCCTGTGGAGAGAGGGAGTGGAGGAGTAAATGGACTTCTTCAATTTCCAAATGCAAGTCAAACCTTTTCTCACAGCACAAGGACTGGGTTAAAGAGATGTCGAACTCACTACAAGAGATCACTTATTTCCCAACAGTTATCATCAATAACATGCTACACCACCATCCAGCAAGCCCCTATGGTGATTCAGGGTGCCAGTGATTTGCTGTGCAATAAGCCAAAAAGTCAATTTAGTTTCTTTTGCTCTCTGTCTCAATAGAGAGTCAGTGATGCTAAGTCAGAATTCAGCAAATACCATGTTTTCAGACAGTGACATCACCCAGACATACTACAAGAAACAAGGGAAGGGGTTTTCAGCACCTGATTAGAGCATACAAGAGGAAATCTTGTCCTCATTTTACCACATTAAAACATAAGATTAGTTTTTTATTTGGGAGTAAAGGACACATCTTCCATGTTTATTAACATACCTAAACAAAGAGCCAGGGAATAAAATAATAATAATTTAAAAAATATATATCTCTCTTACTTTAGAATTTGTTCCAGAATTTGAGAATGTCGAGAAAGATACCAAAAATTAAATTGCCATTGTAGCTAAAGTTTAAATGGTTGTTTATCTATCGGAGAAAACTATGCTTACTAGGAGGATGCATCACAATTGCTAAATGAAAACATGCCTGTTTAGAGATGGCACCAATATTCTCTCCATAATCAAACTGATAAGATACAGGCTATGCACACAAGTTAATTTCAGCTATAATTAACGTACTGTCCTCTGGCAACTCCAAGCTTTGGGTCAATTCCTGCACATATGGCCCCACTTATGCCAGCTTATCCTAAGCGATAGCACCGCGTGATTCGTTAGACACCTGGGGGGAGGTCGGGCAGACCACCTTATTTCTTTTACATTCGCACAGTTCTGCTTGGTATGCTCGAACAGCAGCACGGGGCCCGACGGCTAGGACACAACAAGAGGCCTGCTTCTGCAAAGCAGTGCTGGGCCTACGCGTGCACGCAAAATACCTGTTCATCCTGAAAAGCAGCCTTTGTGATGAGCTTGCTTGATGCCAATTCATCACCCCTGCCCTGCCCACAGACTCACAGGACACTGTCAGCCAAACCAGAGAATAAGCAACAGCATCGACATCAGAAAGCTGACCGAGCCTGTTTAACTCCGTCCTTCTCCCCCTTCCAGAAGGATTTTGACTGAACACGCTCGGCAAGAGGACCGGAGCAGAAACTGCCCGCAGCTGCGAACCACCCTCCAGGTCCGACACCCACACATCGCTCCTACCTCGTCCATAGACATGTCCCACACTTTGCAAATGTCATTCTCCATCTCTTCGTCCAGTTCCGTCGGGGTGTCCTCGGTGGGCTCCGTCTTCTCGGGGCTAATAACCTGAGAGAAGGGGGAGGGGGCCGCCGGGGGTACGTGAGCCGTGAAACGCGAACAACGACCTATCGCTGCAGCCTCAGTTTTAAAAAACCCCACACGAGTAGGAAACCGCTGTGCCGTGTGTGTCCGTGTCCCCCCGC
>WHYT01015201.1:77026-107090 GCA_009806455.1 Tetrax tetrax | reverse complement strand
TGCAGGGAGCGCCCGCCTCCGAGAGCGTCACCCCAGAAGGAAAGCCAGCGGCGCGGGGAGCCGTTTTCGGGAAAAAAAAAGTCTTTATTGGGCTGCACAGAGGGGGTGTGAGAGGGCAGCAGAGATGGCCGCCGCCGCCGGGGCAGCCTCAGTACTTGCTGGGAAGGCCCGCCGGCCTGTAGCGGTTGGGGTCCCCGCCGTTTCGGCCCCACTCGTTCGCCTCTTGGTCAGCCCGGGTGTCTTCCGCCCCTCTGCCGCTCACGTCGCTTTGCCATTTCTCCCGGGCGTCACTAGCGGGAAGAAAAAAGGCCACCTGAACCTCTGCTGTGTGTTGATTTCCTCACTCACATAAAACTAACTTTTCCACAGGACTTCACAACGCGACACACAAGGGCATAGCCAGTCCTTGTCTGAGAACGGCAGTGGAATCCATAACGTTATGTCAGGAAGGGAACCAGCAAGGAAAGAGTTCCTTAGCACGAGAAATGCCGAAGGATGGCATCTGTCTTCTCGGGAGGACAAGAAGAAAGGCTCACACTCAGGTAGGTGGAGAGGCACCATTCCTATAGAGACTGGCTGTGCAGACATTAACTGCTTCCCCTCCATTCGCTGTCCTTCGAGGTCAGAAGCTAAGTCAAGTCAAAAAGGACTTCACTCTTAACAGGAATGCCTGGATCCCTAGTAACTCACTATTAACAATCCAAATATGCTCCGTTACCTGATCACTTTGGCTGCCCAAGCACCGCCAGGTCCTCTTTGGGCCGCATCGTAATTCCCACGAGCATGGAAATATTTGTCAGCATTTTTATAATTTGCCTCACGCATGTCCCGGTATGCTCTGAGCATATCCCATGCCCCTGGAATGACAGATTAGAGAAAGAGATTATGTTGACTTTAAAGAGTTGAAGAGAATGAGTTGAAGTACCATTTCAGCCGGGAGCTGAAAGGCCCGAGGAGCAGTAACACAGAGTGGCACTTCTCCAGATCAGCCTTTGCATGGGGATGTGCCCGCAGAAAGGGCCTGCAGGAGCTGAGCAAGGCTCTCTTGCAGCAGAAACTGGCGGGGTCCCTCACGTGGAGCTGTGGACCTCCCAGCTCCGAGGACTGTGTCTATTGACTGCCAGTAACCTGTGCTCGGGGAGAGGGGGTTCCTGAGACAAAGGCCCATGTAACAGCAGCTTACCTCCCGCTGCATCCCAGGCAAATCGTCCACCTCGGACTAACAGTGGCTCGGCAGCGCTTGCGCAGAGCATAAAGGAGAGCAACGTGAGGCAGACACAGAGCCTCATGGTTCCCGGCCCACGCCTGATACGGAGCTGTGAGACAATCAGAGAGATGAGCAGTTGTGGAGCACCTTAGAGAGACTTCCGACAGAGCATCCATCACACCCATAGCTGTGCTCTGATGGCTGGCCCAGGAACCTGCTTCTCCCACTGCTTCTCCCCCCACAAGGAGTGGTGCCCTCTGCGACCACAAGCTCAGCTCAGGACTCCACACCAGAGGCAGGTGGACATGAGATATTTGCGCTTTAGCATTCCCTGCTGCTCCTGTCACAAGTACAGATAAGCCCAACATGCTAAAGCATCAGTCCTGTTCCTGAATCTCAGCTGAAAACAAAGCACTGCATATAGCTCACAAATTCAGAATATTACTCACCACTGCAGAAAAGGCAAAGCTGAAGGAGATGGGGAGATGGTGCTCTTAGACTCAGAGAGGGTATTTATAAGCAATTCAAACCCTTCAAAAGAGGAAATTGGAAAGGATACCCATGGCTGGGAATTTCCCCCCACCACTCCACTTCCAATAGAGAAATAATTACGGTAAGGCTGACCTTGTCCTTGCTGAAAGGTCATAGCTCCTGTTACACAAGTTACACTATTTTTTAGAAAGTATGTGGTGCTTCTTCAGCTGTCCATGGGACTATTTGCTCCTCATAACAAGCAGGCTGAGAAACTGCCTCAAAGACTGAAGTGTTCTGTGTGCTTGAAGTGTTACAGTTGGCTTAAGGGTGACACTTCTGTTGGGCTCTTGTGCTGAACAGAGCTTCGAGAAGGTGCCTGATTGCCTGCACTGTCCGTTGAAGCACAAGGCTGGGTCTGTGGGGCTCAAGTGGGCTACACTAAGGAGAGTTTTTGATGCAATAGTAAACATTTTACCTAAGGGGAAGTTCAGATCCATACAGCTAGATTTAAAGAGCATTGTGGTAACTGTAAGGCCCTATTGGCATGGTTCACAGTTTGAGCACACACTGTACTCCCTCTGCTTAGGAGCCTGCTTGCTTCCCTTGGTTAACAACTGGCACAACTGTTTCCCCTCCAAAAAGCTCTGGGTTGAATACAGTTGCCTTGTAGAATGAATGTGCAGAATGTCTCTCCACTGTGTGGCCTTATACATGATTGAACAAGAGAGCTTCTCTAACTTCTCTGCAGAAGAGGTGTGTGTAGCTGCCCCGTTCACAGCTCTGTGGCTTTAAACAATTAACCCCTGGAGCTGAAGGGCAGAGGCATGATGGAAAAGAGGTGCAATAACAAACTGAGCTAAGAAAGTGCCAGGAGCTAACTTCCTTGGCCAACGCTGGACTTCAAACAAGAATTTAGCTTAAGGGAAAAAGAAACATTTTTCCACAGTGTGTTGGGTTTTGGTGGCAGGGGGCCTACAGGGGTGGCTTCTGTGAGAAGCTGCTAGGAGCTTCCCCTCTATCCGGTGGAGCCGGCTGGCTCTGGGATGGACCTGCTGCTGGCCAGGCCAAGCCAATGACAGTGGTAGTGCCTCTGTGATAGCATATTTAAGAAAGGGAAAACAAAGCAGCAGGGTGAGGAGAGAAGGGGGAGGCACAGGCCTCACCCCTGGCCTCCCACGCTGTGTTGGGCCCAGCCTGGTGTGGCAGTGGGGAGAGAGGAGCAAGAACATGCGAGAGGAACGGCTGCAGACACCAAGGTCAGTGAAGAAGGAGGGGGAGGAGTAAAGTTGCTCCAGGGAGAGATTCCCCTGCAGCCTGTGATGCAGCCCATGGGGAGGCCGGCTGTGCCCCTGCAGCCCATGGAGGCCCACGGAGGAGCAGAGATCCACCAGCAGCCCGTGGAGGACCCCACACCAGAGCAGATAGATGCCTGAAGGAGGCTGTGGCCCGTGGAGGACTCATGCTCAAGCAGTCTGTTCCTGAAGGACTGTACCCCATGGAAGGGACCCACGCTGGAGCAGTCTGTGAAAGACTGTCCCCATGGGAAGGACTCACGCTGGAGAAGTTAACGGAGGACTGTCTCCCGTGGGAAGGACCCCATGCTGGGGCAGGGAAAGGGTGTGAGGAGTCCTCCCCTGGAGGAGGAAGGAGCAGCAAGACAAGGTGTGATGAACTGACCCCAACCCCCATTCCCCATCCCTCTCTTCCACTGGCAGGGAGGAGTTAGAGAAATCGTGAGTAAAGTTAAGCCCAAGAAGAAGGGAAGGGTGGGGGGAAAGGTTTTTTAAGATTTGAGGTTTTTTTTTTCTTATTATCCTGCTCTGGTTTAATTGTTAATAAATTATTTTTCTGAGGTCGAGTCTGTTTTGCCTGTGACAGTGACAGCTGAATGATCTCCCTGTCATAATCCCAACCCATGAGCCTCTTGTTGTATTTTCACTCCCGTCTTCCTGGGGAGTGAGATGGGGAGCGAGCAGCTGCATGGTACTTGGCTGCTGGCTGGGGCTACACCATGACACAGAGGCAGGCTTGGAGCAGGACAGATATTCTCTAGTACGCTGTATTCCTGCATGGAACAATGCGAGACGAGAATCTAAACCCTAACGGAACGGACAAGGAGACCTGGCAAAAAGCGGGGGCCAGACACAGAATGTTGTCCCCCACCGCCCGTGAACTTGATGTCTAACAGTGTAACAGCTCAGTTACTGCAGAGACCGGAGCGCTGTGTTTTGCTGCAGCTCTGTTCACATCCCAGTGATGACTTTCACGCCCTTACAGCACATGTCAGCTCAAGGGCCATCTCTGCTGGCCGCAAGTAGTCCCGTCTGGAAAACGGCTCCTGTAAGTTGGAGTACTGGCTCACTACTGCACGTGCCATTTTGCCCAGGGCCTTAGAACAGAGCATTGCCTTCAAAACTGACTGGAAGCACTTTTCCCTACGAGAGCTCAGACATTTTGGACCATAGAAGATATTTCTGACATACTTCATATTCTCTCCAAACCATTTTCTGCGGAGAGCACAAACATGAGGATAACTGCAAGGTAGGCGTTGCAGGGGATCCTTACAAGATCTCGGATTGCAGCCCCTTGACTCGTCTCCAACAAGGAGGGCAGCAGCAGGAACAATGCTGGAGCTCCCTGCCGTAACTGAAATAAAGCACCAGCTCTGTGCTCCGCACACAACCGCCTGAGCACTGCTTTCCCATATCCTCTTGGCCTGCTTTCTGGGTCACAATCCTTGGCCAACAGAAACAACCTGCAGCCAAAACTGTTGCTTTTGCAACAGAAATAGGCAAGCTGCCTCTGAGCTTACAGAAAGGCTTGAATGGAATAATCCTGGCACTAAAACACAGGCTGGGTGTGCACGCTGGATAAACATAGCACGTACAGGGCGCTCCTAGGAGATTGTTTTCTGGGTTTGTACATTCTGATAATATAAAAAGCAACCTCAACCTGGTTGCTATTTAATTCTAAATATCTATAAATGCAAGCCACGTTCTGCAAACGTTCTGCAATGTAGGCATTTTGCAATCTAATTCTCAGATTGAGAAAGAGGATGAGGGGAATTCCCAGCCCAGGCACAATAATAGATGCAGTTATTCTTTACTCTGGGAAGTAAAAGCAACTTATCCAAGTTTCCGTAGGCAGTAATTCACCTCAGGAATTTTGCCATGCTGCTGTTTGGAATATTTACTGTCAGTGGTCTCAGGCTTACAGACAACTGCAAACTTAGCCTCTCTTCCAGTAACAGATTGCATATAGAATACAGAATGGTTTGGGTTGGAAGGGACCTTCAAGTCATCTAGTCCAACCCCCCTGCACGGAGCACGGACATCTCCAACCAGATCAGGTTGCTCAGAGCCTCATCCAACCTGGCCTTGAATGTTTCCAGGAATGGGGAATCCACCACCTCTCTGGGCAACCTGGTCCAGTGCTCTACAACTGGCGTAAAAATTTTTTTCCCAATATCCAATCTAAACCTACCTCCCTCTATTTTAAAACCATTACCCCTTGTCCTATCACAACAGGCCCTACTGAACAGCCTCTCCCCAGACTTTATGCAGATGTTTATCTTAAATGAACTTGATTTCCCCATAGGTTTTGATGATGATTCCAACAGTGAAATAATGTTTTGAGGCAGGTATAAGATGCATTTAAAAAAAAAAACAAAAAACAACAAAGCACAACAAAGCCAACACAACTTCTGTTTAAAGCTGCTCAGGGTAAAGCCCCCTTCTTTATTCATCTCTGCTTTTCAAGGGTCCTCTCCACCAGCAGTCACTCACCAAAACCAAAGATGAGCTGCCGCTCACCTGCTCCAGTGCAGGCTGGCTTAAACCATCAGTGGCGTACGCTTAAGCAGGCTGACAAGAGCTGGTAGGGGCTGTAGTTTTAGGATGAGAGCATTGCTCTGTACAACTGTAACTTCTAAGCAGAAGACTATTTCATTTAATGCTCCCTTCACCTTTCCCTACCCTTAGGAAACAGCAATTTTCCAACTCTTCTTCAGAGAGTAAATTCTTACTCTTTATTGATAGCCAGGTTTGTTGAAATAATCAACACAAGCTCACTTTAGACACCAAATGTGAACTAATGCTTCCCATTACATTAGCTGTATGACTGTTCTGACACAAAATTTAAAAAAAAAAAAAAAAGCTCTGAATGGAAAGTTATAGTTTACTGTTAAAAAAAAAAAAACAAAACCCAACCCCAAAGTCCCAACTTTCACTCAATGTTAACCAAGTGTACAAAAACCCCACCAAAGAAAGAGTGCTGTGTACACAAAATGCACAGAGCAAATGAAGTGGAACCGCTGCACACAGAGATAAGCCAGGTGCATTCTTGGAAAGCCTGCCAACTTCCTCTAAGGAAGGCAACGGGAGCGCTCAGCTGAAGCTGTAACACGTTGCCACGCTGCGTGAAATGGAGTTACTTACGTGGAACAGCCACTGAGGTAGCAGCATGGCAGGGAAGAGAACAGGCACCGGCATCATCTGATTTGTGTAACCTCGCCAAACGCTGCAGGTGCCTGGCTCCTATTCCAAGTCTTTCTGTAAGGACGGGGGGGTTTCTAATAGAAGGAACTCTGCTCCTTCCAAAGTCAAAACCTAAAGCCCAAAAGATTTAAAGTCTTTTTTTTTTTTTTTTTTTTTTTTTCTTTTAGAAGTAGTTCTGTATTGGCTTTTCCACAAGCAAGACTATTAACAGATGAAAACCTGCCACTGTAACATCTTTTTCTCTAGTGAAATAACCAACCCTCTACAACTGAAATGAAATAGTCAGACTGCATTTCTCAGAAGTCTGAAAGTTGTATTACCAACTTCTATTTTGATCAAAATAAAAATATGCTTTATAAATAAATATTTTCAAGTAATTTCATGACAAAATTAAGGATTTTAATAAAATCCAGTTTCAATGCATGCATTATTGTTTTTAAATGAAGTTTTTGAAAATCAAATATTGACCAGATGTCATGGCACCCTGCTAAAAATGTGAGAGCCTGGCAGGGAAGAGGGCCGAAAGTAGAAGCTTAAAAAGAAACTTGTTCAAAGATGTATTAAGTGCAGAAAGAATGCTGGTACAAAACATAGTTCTGTAAATGGGAAATAAAATCCAAGTGATTTTATGAATCTTCATATTCTAGCAGATATTTAAAAAGACTTATTTCTTAACAGCATTAATTTAAACATACTTATCTAAACCTCCAACTTTTATTAGTTTAATAACACAGGCGGTCCCTCTCACTTTGCAAAGTGTCAAAATCCATTGTGGAATTACCAAAGTTTATCTGGACTTCAGCAAAGCCTTTGAAAGACACCACTTCCGACAGCAGTCTCCTGGAGAATTTGGCTGCTCATAGCTTGGATGAGTGTACTCTGCGCTGGGTAAAATCTGGCTGGATGGCAGAGCCCAGAGAGCTGTGGTGAACAGAGTTAAATCCAGGTGGCAGCTGGTTACAAGTGGCGTTCCCCAGGGCTCAGTACTGGGGCCAGTTCTGTTTAACATCTTCATCAACCATCTGGACTAAGAGATCAAGTGCACCCTCAGTAAGTTCACAGACGACGCTGAGTTGGGTGGGACTGTTGATCTGCTGGCGGGTAGGAGGGCTCTGCAGAGGGATCTGGACAGGCTGGACCGATGGGCCAAGGCCAACTGCATGAGGTTTAACAAGGCCAAGTGCCAGGTCCTGCACTGGGGTCACTGCAACCCCATGCAACGCTACAGGCTTGGGGAAGAGTGGCTGGAAAGCTGCCTGGCGGAAAGGGACCTGGGGGTGCTGGTTGACAGCCGGCTGAACACGAGCCAGCAGTGTGCCCAGGTGGCCAAGACCACCAACAGCATCCTGGCTTGTATCAGGAACAGTGTGGCCAGCAGGAGTAGGGAAGTGATTGTGCCCCTGTACTTGGCACTGGTGAGGCCGCACCTCAAATACTGTGTGCAGTTTTGGGCCCCTCACTATGAGAAAGACATTGAGTTGCTGGAGGGTGTCCAGAGAAGGGCAGTGAAGCTGGTGAGGGATCTGGAGCACAAGTCCTATGAGGAGCGGCTGAGGGAACTGGGATTGTTTAGTCTGGAGAAGAGGAGGCTCAGGGGAGACCTTATCCCTCTCTACAGCTGCCTGACAGGAGGCTGTAGCAAAGCAGGTGTTGATCTCTGTTCCAAAGTAACAAGCGACAGGACAAGAGAAAATGGCCTCAAGTTGTGCCATCCCTGGAGGTGTTTAAGAGACATGTGGCTGTGGCCCTTAGGGACACGGTTTAGTGGTGGATTGGCAGTGTTAGGTTTATGGTTGCACTTGATCGTAAGGGTCTTTTCCAACGTAAATGGTTCTATGATTCCAATTCCACTGTCCTGAGGTTTGCTGAAATATCACAACTGATGTCTATAGTCCTGTTGCACAAATAAGATATGGGCAATTTAGAAATATCATGCTTATGGTTTAACAGTGAGTTAATTTAACAAGTTCTTCTGTTAATCAGCATTCTTAACCGTTAACCCACTCCTGAAAAATATTTCCCTCCCTTTTTAAGGCTTGATTCAATGCATTTCAAATGGGCAGGAACAGTCCATACAATTTAAGAGAAAAAGTGATATCATAACAAGCACTTCTATAGTAAGTTGAAAAATCAATGTCATTTACAGGAAAATTAAACAAGTACAGGCTTAGATATTTCTGAGGAATGGCTTCTCATGTTTGCAAATAAACAAACAATTTTATACACTGTAATTTAATACTTAGGGGCTTAACACTTAAGTCATACAGACGGGGAAAATAAATTCAAGAAACTTTCATCTCAGAAATCTGTGAGCTTAATTTCAATATAAATACTGGATTGTTTTGATTTAGGTTCTACAGTCCAAAACTCATCTTTAAAGGAATAAGGAAGACCCATGAACAGTTCCCAGCCAGATACCTGCTAGATGGAGACTGGCTCGATATAATTGAACTTTTAGACAGTTCATTTCTTTAAAGGCTTGTTAAGAGGCACTTTAATATACAATCATTAGGGTAAAAAGTGTTCCCAAAGTTTTTCAAGTTGTTTTCTATGCTTGCTGAGACCACAAAAACCGGTCACACCTTTCCAACATGGACTGAATCAGTGCTCTGCAATTAAAACAAAGGGGGGAGAAAAAAAAGAAGTCGTCAAACAGTAAAAAAAGCTAACAACAGAAAGGACAACAGAGTTTTGGGTTGCGTTTTACAGAAAAGTTTGTCAAAAATGTGATTGTACTTCAGAAGTAACATCATGACATCACCACGCATGCCTTCTCTGGAAGGGAGAGGCGAGATCAGAGTCTGCGCAGCAAGACAGATACCTCCTTCACATACATCTTTAATGTATGAGTTCTTGTTTTATCACTTTCCCATTTAAAAATGTCTATATTGCACAACTCATAGCTTTTAAATAATATAAAAGCTTTCAGCTGAGCTTAAAATTTGAGGTAAAAACGCAAAGTATTTTATCTTTTTGTTAACTGAAAATAAAGTTTAAGCACAAAGAAGACAAAATGAATAGGGTGCACACATGGATCTTCTGTTGAGGTGTCGTCTTACCTTTGCCTTTTCTCAGCAATTTTCAGTATCTCACAGACACCAGTAAATCTCTCGGACAATTCTGGTGTCAAGTCCCACTCCTGCAAGAGAGGCAAGGCACGATTTGGGCCAATGGCCTTTGCCAGTAAGAGCGCTACATTTTCCACAGTGATGCAGTCTGGGCAGCTCGGGCTGCCATTGCTGACAGCATTCCCATTCTGTGGGGCAGACTGGTGGAAGGCTGTGCTGTGGTTTTGTGCAAGACGTAGAAGAAACTTCCATTCTTCTATGGTCTCCGGAATGGAACCTAGATGTAAAATGAGTTTGTTACAGAATTGTAAAACAAGGGTTATTCTAAGCCTACTATTTTAAATATATCTGTACTTAAAAGCTAGATATTCTGTTTTTCTCTGTGAAGATGTAAGAAAACCAAGTGTTATCAACATGCAAATTGTGTACAGCCACCTTGATTGACACAGTGTAAAGATTCAGTGGTGAACTACACACAAAGTTTTACAATAGTTCAATATTTAAGGCTTTGGATTAAGTCAAGAGACAAAGAATTGTTTTGTCCATCTTAGGGCTACTGAGAATTTTCTTCTAAGTTCTGCCACAATGCTTTGCTCGTCTTAACTTTGTGTGTGTGTGTGCACGTGTGTAGTGGAGGGAGTTTTGTGCTTTGCTGAAAGGCTAGCTATTCCTCTATCTACAACATCAAGTTTAGCTTTTACTCCCAACTGATAAATAACTCTACATTCTTGAACTTTTAAGCATTTTCTAGCACAATTGATTTCACAAAGCACAGTGTGAAGATACAAGAGTGCTATATCCATTTATGTACTTCAAATATGCCGTGCTACACAGTTAGCGCTACCAAAACACTTCAAAAAAATAAAAGTTCAACTCAACTTTGGACAAACTGAATCAGTATATAAGGGCAGTTCCTATATTAGAGAAATATGTTTACACAGCTTAAGACTCACTAACCATCTTCTCCATTCAACAGGCTCAAATCATCCAAATGAGCAATATTAGTAAAGGCTTCTATTCTTCTATCCAGCTCCAGACAGAGACAGAGATATCCAGGCCAAAATCTTGAATAAAAGAGTAAAGATTTCCAGGAATCAAATACTCAGTCTAAACTAAAGTCAACAATAATTAAATGCTCACTTAAATATCAGTGAAGACAAGCAGAGCGTCCTGAATGCCACAAATGACTGCAGAGGGGGGACATGGGGAAGACCCCTAAGCCAAAAGGGGTATTTGGTACATTAAATTGGACACTCAATATTCATCTACGGAACAGGAAGGGTTTTCAAATAAAACCTGTTCAAGTAAGGAGCAGAGGGGTGTTTTTAATTTGTATCTTTTGGGGGTCAGAATACCAAGTAACCAAGCATCAAGAATTACCAAGTTTTCTTACCCATGAGATTTACAGATGTCAGCCATCTTCTCTTTTGTAACAAAATCAGCTGGGAGTTTAATCAAAAGCAGGATGAGCTGGCCGTAACCCCAAGTAAACAAATGTGATCGTGGCCTAGAAAATGAGAAATTCAGTTTTAAAGCATTAATGATTTTCTTCAGAACATTATGTTCTCTTTACATGAAAGGCAGGTATATGAAAATAAAGAAGGAAAAATGAATTAAGCACTGTGCAGTCTCAGTAGAGCAGTCACTCTGAAAAGCGTTACAGGTAAAGTTATTTCATCTTTTGGTTGCTTCTGCTGAACTCTGTGATATGGAAAATGCTCGAAAGGGTCAGTGACATCCAAGCTGTCATACAAAACCTAAGTCAAAGGCCTGCAGACCCTTAAAGCTTTCTGCTGCACTCGGGGCCTTGGGTGAACCCTACTTTACCTGGGATTTCCCTCTGCATCCACAGTATTTGCTCTTTGTGGTGCATCATGAGAAACTGCCAAACACAACAAATCCAGTCGTACAGATTCGGGCTGCAGAAGAGATCTAAGGAGAGATGACCTAGAAAACAAAACATACAGAAAAAAAAACCTGTCAGTTTTAAATATACTGGATATGGAGAAGTAGAGATTGTGCGCAGAAAAAACCCCCAAAATACGGATGTAAAATTAAGTATAGATAAGCCTAGAATGATTTATGTTTCTAGAAACCAAAGGGACCACAGAAAAGCATCATGTTTGTACATTGGGTTCCCTCAGCTTTTTTTTTTTTTTAAATGTTGTCTAACCTTGTATACTGAACTGCAGGCACAGGAACAAAAATAGTCAGTTCCATTGAAAATATTTAGAAAAGCCCTGTTAAAACTAGCATCGAATCTGACAGAAAACCCCAGTCAGCGACCAACTAAAACCAGCAGAAAACAAAAAAAGCCCACACAGCTACAAGATGAAGAGAGCAGAGAGATGAAAAAGATTCTATATTCCCTTTACCTTTTATCCTCTGGCTTTGATTTCAACAGACTATCTAAATATGCTAAAAAGTGAGCTGGATCATTCCTGCAAAGTTGTTTGATATCAGAAGGCAAAATAGAGGGGTGGAACTTGATCAAGGGCCGAAGAGCTGTTTCCCCAAATTTTTCATAAAGCCTGGAAAGAGAGGATAAAAGCTATTTTCAGTACCAAACAGCAAAATTACCACTTTTACAAGATCTCTTGCAAGTTTAAGATGGTACTGAAAGGTGATCTCTTTAAAAGATTCCCAGCTTCATAAAATGTTAAGTGAACCAATTCCTGCTAGGAAGTTAACAACACCGAAGAAGAGAAAAAAAGGACTTGACTACAAACCTCTGAGCATGTACCAGTAACAGCGGGCTATCATCCCAAGGCCCCAGGTCATGCAGCTGTTTCAGTATTTTCAACATATCTTCATTTTCCATTGCTAAAGCCACTGGACTGTGACAAGTTAGTTCTGAAATAAATCAGTGCACAAGTTACAAGAGATGGGCAGGTTGTTTTTTTTTTAAGACACACACAGTTGTTATTAAGGACAAAAGTTACCACTACTTTCATGGAACTCTCTAGCTAACAGTAGTAACAACTGAACAGATCCTACTTGTTAATTTCATAGAAATCAACATCACTGATATGCAATTACAGCAAATTACAGTTACAAAATGTTACAATTAAGGCATGGAATAACATTCTTGATGTATTTCCCTTCCTTTAGACTTCTGAGGAGGTAATTTTTCTCTCGTGTGAAAAAAAGATAGCCCACTGCAGGACATATGGCTTGCTGAATATAATGCAGATCTGCATCAGCTTTCATATATTACAATTTGCTTCTATTAATAAGTAAAAAACTTCAGCTTGGACCCTGACTTCACAGCATGCAGAATTCAACATGAACCTCAATCCTGATGAAATGAAACATGGGTACTAATCTACGGGCACAAGTGCAGTACAGCTGAAGACAAACTGGGCACATATAAATTACTTTCACTTCTAAGGCTCTCAGAATCCAAATAGTGAAGAGATTTGCAGAAACCCAAACACCAGATACAAAGACTCTATTGCCTGACTACTCTTTGTTGGTGCCAAATCAATACTAAGGCTTTAATTCAATCTTAAAATAAATGCATAAAGCAGAAGCTAAATGCAGAGAACAAATGAAGTTCTGTTTTCCAATATAATCAGGAAGCCTTGGTTCAATAAGGCTAAAGAGGCATCAAAAAGATCAGAAAGGACTTCTGTGGAAAAGGGAAGTCTGAAGTGATCACAAGCCACTCATCTGCATGGAACCATCTACTCCATTCAGTTCTGTTTCACGTTAACCACGCTTCTCTACAAGTCAAATCTTCCATTTCCAGTGCAAATACCAATGCCTCTCTCCTAGCTTTGGCTTGTTTCTATGAACATATGCTCTAATTAAGATGCCTTTGCTATTTGAAGCACATATATATTTTTTTTAAAATAGGTCTGCTCTGTAATCACTGCAGTGTTCAATCAACAAGCTGCATATAAATTAAAAGGTTCAGAGGTAGCTTCCATGGAATTACAAAGTGGTGGGGAGAAATAGTTTCACCAAGAAACCAGCAGTTCATCAAAATTTAGCCTTTGGGGGGGAAAAAAAAAAAAACAAACAACCAAAACAAAACCAAACAACCCAAAACCAGAACAAGAACTTCCACACACCAGCCATCCTCCCTCTCCCATGCCATACCTGCAGAAGGGAAATTTACAGATACAGATCAGTGTTTTCAAGCTTTTTTCTATTTTGTTCCGAACAGTCTTACTTTCAGTTTACCAGTAATAAAGTTTTCATTACTTACCCTTCAATCCTGTGATGTATGTTTCCCATACATTAGGACTAGCTGCATACATGGTTATAATACACTGCTTTAGTCTTTTTAAATCCAAAAGAAAGAAGTAGCTTCGCATAAACCTACAGGCCAAGGTCCATGAAGCTGCTAGTGGCAGAGTTCCATCAGAGCTTTCCTCTGCCTCACAGTTTCCACAAGAAAATACACACAGCTCAAAACACAGCGTTGTCAACTCAGTGAGATCTTTCTGAACATCTGGTTCTATGACACATGGAGGAGACACTTGAAAGCTGCAGTCCAAAGGTCCCTTCAAATCAGTACTGTTTTCACCCATGGTTTTCCTTACACAGGTTTCAACAGTATTTTCCTCCTCAGTGCAGTCTTCCAAGACACTACTCTCTTCTTTGTCCACTGGGTCTCCATGAGTCAGATCCAAACATCGGTCTTCCTCCAGGACTGCCCTCTGTTCTTCAGCACACACAGTCTTGTTTTTCTTTACGGGGAAAGCAGAATGCTCTTTGCTGCCAAACTTCTCTTCCAGATAGACAAGCCATTCCTGTAAAACTCTTCTCATAGACTGTGGTTCTAACAAAATCAGGGGATCCTGGAGTTTGGCTCTGCAGCATAAAAAGAAAAAAAAAAAAAAAAGTTTGCCAAGTTGCTTTATGGTTATAGGATGCCACAAGTGAAGTATTATACACGCTTTGTGTAACTCAAAGTATATTCCTAAACTTGCCTTAGCGTTGCTTGTTGGTTTTTTGTGGTTTTGAGTGCAAACAGAATTTAGGCTGTCTACATTTGATATTATTACATTCCGAGTCCCCCAAGATTATTCTCAGAAAGGATTTTTGTTTGCTAGGTGTTTGTTTTTTTTTTTTTTTTAAACTATACTTGTAGTTAGGACAAAAGGATAACGCTAGAGTACCTAAATAAGCTTTCAGTGTTTTTTTTTAGTTTTAAGTATGGGAAAGAAATCATTAACCAAATGAGAACCTTTCAGATTATGTTATTCGACATTTACAGCATTACTATCACACAGACGTAAAGAACAGAAGGCAATAATAGTTTTTAAAAATTAATCATTTTTCTGCCAAAGCTCAATATATCTATACACTACAATGTCTCCTTGCTTACATAGCTTCTGCTGTTGCAGCCTTAAGATCTCTTAGATGGTCCTCCTCTGGAAGCTGGCAGCTCTGTGGTTCTAACCTAGAAAAACACATTAACTTCAGTCTTATCTTTAATAATTTAAGTGAAGATTAATTCCTTTATTAAACATTAATTCATTTATTTAAAAAAATGTAAAGCTTTCATTTCTAAAGAAGGAACAGCTCAACAGAAATTATGTATTCATTGGGCATGAAAAGCAGCCAATAATACTATTTTTGTGGCCTTCTACAATGGTTTCTACTCCACTTAGAGTACTGAATAAAAAGCAGTATCATGCTTTTCACTATGTGAAAGTTAGTCCATAATGTGAAAGTTAGTCCATAAGGGTAAGTTATCAAATTATTGGAATATGAAAAAATGTAGCTCTGTATTAACTGGACAACCATTAAAGAAGTTCAATGTTTTATAGCTACCATTATTTAAAAAAAAAGTTTTCAGAGAGATAAAAGTGTTTACTCCCCACTCAGAAAGGAGAGGAAGTGAACTGTTGGATTCATGTCCATAACTATAACAAGCATCAAAGATCAGCAATTCTCATGCAGTGTAATACATGACACTCTTGCTCTTCAGTTTTTACAGAACTATGAAGTCCGCACGCTCCACCACCCAGAACTGTTCATTGCCTCATCGCAGCTTCTAGGAAAGGAGTGTTGGGGAGAACCAGTGAAACTCACCATAGTAACGAAGGCAGCTGGAAAAATCTAAACCTGAGCCTCCTGTTCTACTTGAAACTGTAGTTTTTCCTTTAGGTTGCTATCCTCAAAATCCCCAGCAAATGCAATTGCTAAGAAAATGTGATTCTGTACTCACTCTTTCTGTTCCTGGGGAGATGCCACCAGATTAACAGTCAACTCCTGCAACTGCTCGTCCTCCTTTGCTTCTTGCCTCCCTCTAGTATCAGGACTTATATGAAGTGTGCCAATCTTTTCAGTAGTTTTGCGTACAAAGCTGGAAACACTAGGAGTCAAAAGGTCAAATATTTAAAATGGAAAGTTCAAAGATGCACAAGTCAAGCGCTTTCTTTCCATTCAAACCATGATTTCAGAAAACTTCATAATCTGAAGAACTCTTGAAAAAAGGATGAGAGCAGCAATGACCAACAAGAGTAAAACACACTGCTCAAGATTCATACTTCAGTCATGGTCTGCAGCTTTCAGCACAGAATAAAAACCTGAAGTATTTAGGACTCTTTTTTTCCTGCGAAGAAACAGGATCCCAGACTAACATTAGCACTTAGATTTTACATATATTTGTATGCAAATAAATGCAGATTGGCTACATTGCATTTTAAAGCTTATGAACAGAAAGCATAATTAGGAAATTATGTTCCTCTTGGTGGTAAGAAACAGTTTTTACAATACTCCAAATTAATTCTTCAGATTACAAAAGTCATTAAAAATGTCCTCTTCATGTCATCAGTCCCTACTCCTTCAATACTTTATTCAGGAGAAAGTCCAGTGAACATACCAAACCCCAATTATTTCTACTACTGCAATGAAGAGAACTATGTCATCAAGAGTTGAACAGAAAAATCAGCTTCTTGCTTTCTGGACAAGAACTAGTTTAACAGCATCAAGGAAAAAGAAAAAAGCAACCCTTTCACTTGCTCAGGAGAAAATAGGGCATCTTTCACTATATCAACATACAGTTAAAGTTGAAGGTTGCTGCAAAAGGGAGGATTGAAATGTAGCAAAACAATTGGACTTTAATGTATGGAAGGATTAAAGATAAATTTAAAAAAAAAAAAAACTGTAAATATTATAGTGTTTTATTTAATTATACATTTAATATAATGTAACTTTAGTTCCCATAATTAGTAGAAACACTTATTACTAGTAAAGTCTTAAAAACTGCCTATGATTTAAGAAGCAATTCAAAACATTGCATGTACTTCTGAAGGTTATTCTGAGATCCTCATACTATTGCTATCAGCTACATTTTTTTTTTTTGTTGCAGGACATAATTCTGCTATGCAAATTTGCAGACCATCATTATAGAACAGCAATATTTTATCTGGTTTAGCTAAGTTTTGCTATGAAACTAACATCCATTGATTTTTTTTAAATGTGTAAGTTGTGTATTTAACACTATCTCCTTTATATTTGTCCCTTCCTGTTCAAAGTGAGTTTTAAAATAGCAATTTGATTTCTGCATAAAACGAACACTGCCATATTTACTTGCACCAGATACAGGCTATCATTATTTCATAAACACTTGGGGAATTGTTTAGATTCATGAAAGGTGTGGGGGGAGATGGCAGACCTTGTGGTATACTTTGCAAGTGTGTTTTAGCAATATCTAGCATGCTTTGAATATTTTAATGTTTGTCCCCAAGCGACAAAGGAAGCCTTAATTCTTCAGAAATCTGAGTACCAGAAAAGCAAACTCCCAAATCAATATTCAGGAAGTCTGCTTTGAATACAAACCACAAGCGCAGTTAACAGGGTAATGTTAAACATTCTTAGCCACTTAAAAGCTGAGGTTGAAATCTTGGCTCCACTGAAGTTAACAGCAGCTCTTCCTATCTTCATTAGAGCCAAGATGGAAGCTTTAATTGTCTAGCTTTGACTGCACCTCCAGTGTTTCAGTTCAGATGTTCTTTTTTTACAGAAGAGAGTATGAACTAAACCAGACAATGCTACAAATTCAGAGGACAGAATAGAGAAAGATGTAATGGATGAGTGAACCTGCTGCAAATTTTACCTTTCTTTGACAGCTTGGAGAGAGACGAGAGGAGATGGGGAACGAAATGACAAAGGAATACTGAATGGGAGAAATGTCTCATTCCGGTCAGCCTCAACCGTCACAGATGCATGAGATACGCTGTCTAACAAATGGAATTGAAATAAAGAGTCACGAAAACAGTGGCCTGGCAGTAACGAACAGTGAAACAAACTGCAAGTCAGTAATTCATTAATGGATAACCTGCATGGGATATTTTCATACTTAGTATTCAAGAATGTGGGGAGCCAGCAAAGTGCTACTTTGTTCCAAAGACCATCTTATTACTGACTTTGCAGCTGGTACATCTGCTTTGCTAATAGTGTTTTGGCTCTATAACAAGGCAAATGGTGATCAACAACTGTATGAAAACTATCTTTTAAAAGTAGACTTACAATCCATTTAGGGGACAAAATCTTGATTTAACTCACTAACAGTTATTTAAACAACCAGGAAAATTAAGTCTTGTGGCATAAATCAATTCACATTAAATGATTTCCTAAAACCTAAATCACATATGAATGTATGGAGATGCATAAGCCATGGCTGAGGTATAAATCACTATTTTATTGGAACAAACTTAAAAACATAATTGAACCCATAGCTCTCTGGCTTTTGAGAACAATCACAAGAAACACAGGATCACTGACCATTTTGTTTTCACTCTTATATCCCTTACAGAATCTGCAATGTGTTTTGATTAATAATTTCCTGTTACAAACACACACTGTATCTTTAAATGATGTAAGTAAGAAAGAAAAAATAGGGTCCTTTTAAGCAAGGTCTACACTGCATTTTGTAACAGTCAGCACTATCTGTATTGCTGAGAGGAAAAGATGCCATGCTGTTACAGAAATTCTACCACTAGAATCCACAGTTTCTCCAGATAGTGCCTGAAGGTCACAACTGATTTGAAGATTGCTTGTAAATAAGACTGCTTTTATTCATTATAAAGATTAGAAACATAAAACTTACGACATCTTACGTACATGTGAGCAGGGAAACACTAAGTCCATTTCTCTTAAATACCAAATTAAGTGCATGTGCTTCAAGATGAAATATTCAATCAGCAGATTTATTATCTCTTGTTGATCAGATAGAACTTTCCTATCTTCTGACATTCAAAAACTACATGCCTTCATTTTTATTTTTAATATAAAAAATTATACACTTCCAAGTTTCCTCACTTGTTGTTTTTATGGAGATGTAGGTAAAGAAGCAAACGTAAACTAAAGTGCTACAAACAGCATGTAGCTTAGTCAGCAGGACACCACTACTGACAAGTAGGGGAATAAATACTAATTCCTATACTCTGCCTCCTCACTGTGGTTTTCCCCAAAGAACCCAAATTCTCTCCATCCTCAAGTGGCATCTATTCTCTGCAAAACCCGAAGAGCAACCTTTCTATTGGAAAGTCTCTCTACCATATCTGGAACTAAGTCAGCTCCTCATCATCCCAGGTTTCTGCACCCCCTCCCAACCAGAGGAGAGAAAAAGACCCACCATTCTCTCATGCTACCTTTCACCCAGTGACAGATACTCGTTAGGAAAGACTGAAGTCCTAGCTTGGTAAAAGCCCTCTGGACCTTTTGTTTTGTTTCTCGTTTTTTTTTTTTTTATTTTTAAGATTGGGTTTCTGTGGAATCAGCATTTCATCCCAATGTTTCAAGAAGGTGTTTGACTGGAAGGTGGGCTGACTGTTCCCATTGATCGAATTAGAGGATTTAATCATGGATAACTTGACACTGGAAAATAAGAGCATAGAACCAACCTAATTGAATTCTTGTATAATAAATAAAAATTGCATCTGAATAACATGTTTTCATTAAGAAATATTACCAAATTCTACTTGCTCATCTTCCTGGTGCATAGGAAATTCTTTAAGTCTCTCATCTTCTGAGAACGTTTGACTGTGAAGAGAACATGAATCTTCATCTGACTGACTGCCTCTTCGACTGATTACACGGTATATTCCAGAGTCTAAGACACTGAAGCTTTCCTGTCAGACAAGGGAGAAGAGTTGGATGTTGTGCGAGTTGTACTTCCTTATTAAACTTCCTGCAATGAACCATACCCACACAAATAACCTCACGGCACTTCGTAATTCACCACCTGGAAAAGCTCTATATAACAGCATATTTTTGGCATATCCAGAATGGAAAAGTACACAGATGCCAATAGGTGTGCAGTCCAGATGTATATGCTGCATCTACTTTTAGGAAAGCAGCCTACAGAACAACTGGTGTACTTAGTACAAGAACATTAGAGAAAAAGTCATCTCTGCTTTAGTCTTGCATCCAACACCGCTGCTTCATCCCTCCGTACCTGGGTACCCAAGACTCCATATTCTTTTTACCGGTTAACCATACCCAGTTAGAACAATTACAGGCCCTGTAAAACTATTCCGTTTCAGAACACACATACATCCTTTTGCTCACACTCAGTCCACGTAGTTTACCTTCCCATCTGCTAATGAGAAAAAACTTGTCTACCACATCAAGATGGAATTTACATTCCTTCGGTTTTTAAACTTTAAACATTGTTGGAGTGAAAGCAACAAATGATATTGTACTAACCATTAAATATTTCCCCTTTCTTGAACAGCTGCTGAGAAATCAAGACAACAAAGAGCTGTACGTGTAGAAGAATATTAGAAGTATGCTTTGGTTTTCCTTAGAGCTTTCTGCTTAAGCTTCACAGAGCGAGACATTTTTTTAAACAGGGCTAAGTGTTTGGATGTCCAGTTTTTACCGCATAAAACTACAGTTACGATCAAGATGACCTTTACTGAAGCATGTTAAGACACTATACTCAACTGTGAAGAAAGCCTTCTTCATCTCAGTCTCTGTCCACATCTCAACTGTTAGCCACAAAATGATACGGAAAAAAGGCACGGGTCCAAGAGCTTAAAGAGTGCAAGTAGTAGTATTTCATACCCCTCTCCTAAGCAAAAAGTGATAGGACAAGAGGAAACGGCCACAAGTTGCACTAGGTGAGGTTTAAATTAGATACCAGAAAAAAGTTTCTTCACCAAAAGGGTTGTCAGGCACTGGAACAGGCTGCCCAGGGAAGTGGTTGAATCACCATCCCTGGAGGTGTTTAAAAGTCACGTGGACGTGGCACTTTGGGACATGGTTTAGCGGTGGACTTGGCAGTGTTAGATTAATGGCTGGACTCGATCCTAAGAGTATTTTCCAACCTAAGCAATTCTATGATTCTACCTCACCTGATTTCAGAAAGTAGCATTATCAGCAACAGCAGGTATAATAAAAATGAAAGCCTCATCTTCAAAGTGAACAACAAGGTGATTTTGAGCCATAAGGTAAAATCTGCAAGTAACATTTTTGGCACTATCAATTCACGTACGTGAGATGAAATACTGCTCCTTCTACTGCTGCATGCAGAATCTAAAGGTTCCAACTTTGAAATTAGCTCTTCCAGTTGCATAATGAGATCTTGCTGGTTTGAGGCATCCAGCTGAGACTTCAAGTGCTCTAGCTTGTCTAGAGGCAAATTTTTTCTTGCCTAAAAGCACACAGTGAAACAGAAGCATTACTATTACTAACGCGCATGTGAAAAGCAAAAGGTGCCATATATGCAGGCTAACTTTAATCTTAAAAGTATAATGTTTAGGACACTTTTTAAAAACACCAAGAATATGAATCTCAGAAACCTATGGAACTTAATGAAAGAGGGAGATATGAAACAAAAGGAAGTTGCATTGCATATTTACAAAGAGGTATTTACTTACTCTGCAAGAAATGATTGAATTTTGGAAAAGACAACAGACCCTGGCTGCAAGGGTCCAGAACCCTCTTCTTATCAGACGCTCTATGCAGCGGTCTACCAGCAGAAGGGAGAGGTGTACAACTTTTCCATTTGTATGCAGACAGAACAACTCATTTTTGTAAACGGCAATATCCTGAATATCTGCAAAACCAGATGCACGGAAATATCTAAAGGACAGAAATTGTTACTCAATAATCCTTACTGTTCCTGAAAGAAGGTGAAAACATACTTCCCATCTGACTGCAAATGCATGCAAAAGCCTAATACACTGTAGCACAAGTGGCACGGGGAAAACAAACACTGAGGAGTGCTAAGCTAGCATCTAACAACTATAAGGCACAGTTAAAGTATCAAAACTTTCCACTATTTCATTACTGTATTTCAAGATTTCCTCTACACCACGTTTTGTTTCTCAAGCATGTTTTCAGAAGTATGGAGGGAGGGGCTGGCTGAAGGAGGCAGGGAGAGGGTTAATATTCAAGGATATACCTGACAGATGACAGGAAAGAGTTTTCCTAACAATGTTCTGCAATCCAGCTGCAGAAATTGAGCTTGAAAAAGCTCAATGTTAGGCAAGGACTTCAAAAGTGACAAATGTAACAGACAATATTACAAAGCTAAAATCCTTAAAGTTTACCTTTTACTTCACTCCAGAGTAAGACTTGAACACTTTGGGGAAGAAAAATATAAATGCCTCTTTCCGTCCAGGTCATCACTCGGTGCTCACTGCAAGCAAAGCAGACGTTAACAGGGCAACAGTTAACTGTGACAGTCGCTGTAAAAAATGCAGGGATGACACTGGCTTAAACACAGCAAGTGAGAAGGAAGAAAGTTGTTTAGCATGATACTTGGGAAATTCTTATGCAAAAAGAGGACGTTGAAAATGCAAACCAGGAGAATATACAACTTTAAGGCTACTTTACGAACAGAAGGCTATGCTGACAAATACTCACGGCAAATACAGTAGCTTGGGGAAAGATAAAGATTGTGGAGAGCAGCTGGAATTAGTATAATGGGGATCCAGCCTGTAAAGGAAAATTAATATGTTACAAGCGTAACTACAATAATATCACTTTCTCTTGACCCTGTAAACACAAAGCTGGATTAAATAAACCTAGCCTTATGACAGCAGCATTCATTGCAGTAGTCACACAGACATATCTACAGAATCAAGGTTTTGGCATTTTTGATAACTCAACTACTGGCTTCTGTTACTAGAGAAAAATGTATTAAGACGACAGCTAGGATTCATGTTTACTGCACCAGGAGTTTATTTAATCTTAGCATTAATGCAGTGCTTTTCAGGTAGTCTAGAAGTCCCAAGCAAGTTTACCACTGATAGCATTCATGCTTCTACCTGAGAGTAACAACAGGGAGAGGTGGCGATGAGAGCAGCTGCTTGAACTGATGCGTGCTTTGCACTTCCCCGTCAAAGTTCACCTCCCACATCCTTGAGCCGGGTCGAGCACAATATATTAATGGCTGCTGATTCCCACTGTTTTTTCCAGCAGGGAAGAAACATGCTCCAAACTCTCCATCTCTCTCTTTGTTACCAATTTTCCAGAACTTCTCTCTAGTGGGGAAAAACACACACTTGTTAAGGCAGCATTAATAAAGATTGTAATTAATTTTATGCTGTTCCTGAAGAATAAAAATACTAAATCCTAACTGTTGAATTATTTTTGGTGCTTCAAAAAAAAAAAAATCTGTAATAAATATTATAAAGCCTGCATAAAGTTTACAAAAGACAGGGTGCAGAAATATTTATTAGTTTAAAAGAATGCTCAGATCATGAAGACTTTCTTGAGCAGAACCAGTTGGTCAACCTTGTGATGGAAAAGGGATGGTGCAAATGATCCCAGAAACCATTTCCAATTACATGAATGATAAGAAGGTGGCTATGCATAGTCAGCATGGATTTATGAAAGGAAAATCACATTAATAGCCCCCTACAACAAAATTAGTGGCTTGATAGATGAAAAGGAAGGAGTGAACGTTGTTCATCTTGACTTCAGTAAGGCTTTTTACACTGCCGCTCCTAACATCTTCCCAGATAAACTGCATGGGCGCGATGAACAGACATGGAGAAATGCAGAGTCCTGCACCGGGGGACAAACAGCCCTGGGCACCAGGACAGGTCAGCTCGGCTGGAAAGCAGCTTTGCAGCAGGTCCTGGTGAACAACAAGCTGACCATAAGCCAGCAACCCACCCTTTTGGGCCAAAAGCCCCCTGAGCTGCATTGGGAAGTGTGTTGCCAGCAGGTCAAGGGAGATGATCCTTCCCCATTTCTCAGCACTGCTGAGACATATCCAGAGTGCTGGTCTAGTTATGGCCTCCCCAGTACAAGAGAGACAGGGACACAGTGGAGCAACTCCAGTGATGGGCCACAAAAGTGAATAAGAGATTGCAGCACCCGTCTTACAAGAAGAGGCTGAGAGAGCTGAGCTGGTCAGCCTGGGACAGAGAAGGCTCAGAAGGGGTGTTTCATCTGATCCCACATGTACGAATACCTGAGAGAAAAATAAGACAGAGCCAGACTACTCTCAGTGGTGCCCAGTGAGAGGACAAGAGGCAATGGCCACAAATGGAAATACAGGAAATTCCATTTGAACATCAGAAAAAGCTCTGTTATTGTGAGGGTGGTGAACCACTGGCAAAGGTTGCCCAGAGAGCTTGTGGATCCATGCTTGGAGATGCTCAAAACTTAGATGTGCAGTCCTGCATAGTCTACTCCACCAGACTCTGCTTTGAGCAGGAAAATTGGACTAGATGATCTTCAGATACTCTGTGTGACTCTGAAGTCCAGTATTTTACAAGTGAAATATAACTTGCCTCTCGGTATCACACAAATATGTACGCGTAAGTGAAGATATGAGCAGTCTTCCATCCAAATAATCAAGTTGAACAACCCGAGAATCTACAGTCGTTATAATCTGAACAGGAAACATCACAAAAGTAGCAGCAGCCTACAGTTAGAAAAAAAAAAAAAAAAAAAAAGAAAGAAAAAAAACCAGACTGGGCCTCAGCTGAAAGTAAAGACTATTTCATTAAGTTAAAATTGCAAAGTTCAGAAGAGACTCATGTATGCTACAAACACATAGCATAAGACAGACTAGTTCCTTTCTTCTCTCTCCTTTACAAAACAAGGCTTCAACGCTTAGAGGTGTAAATGTCTAAATCCTCCTTTTCCCAAAAATCATTATTGAAGGTTTAAGAAAAAAAATCATATCCCTGTAGCATCCTGACATCTATTAATAAAGACTGTTTTCTGTAACATTAAGAGGGGGTTTTATTCTTGCTTTTGTAAGCTTTGTCCTTTTGTCAATTCTCTCCCATTGGTACTTTCAGCCAGCAAATAGTTTTATGGAGACAAACCTGAGGGATTATTTGATTAAATAGAAAAAAAATAAATCTTCCATTGAATTTAGGTGGCTTACAAAAACTCACTTGCTCTATTACCCTGCAGCAAGTTACCCAAATACTATTTATTGTACAAGTGTCTCAGTTTGCATGGGTGGCAGAACAAAGTCATACACAGACTTCCTATGAATAAGAAACTACTGGGAACTGCACTCATATTTTCTAGCAGTCACCATTTTCCACAGCTTGAAGCTGTTTTCTTTGTCAATTCCTTACTTCAAACAAAGTGCGTTACATGAGGGACTCAACAGTCTAATTCCTTTAACAAGCACGAACAGACACACATGCCACAGGCCTTGTCTTTCTCTCCTCTCCTTTTCCCTCTTTCCACAGTTGAATTTTTTTTCTCTTTCTTTAAATGCAATAGTCTTGCTACTTTTAAATCAATTTTTCCATCAAAATCTTTCACGAGAGTTAGAAATGATCTAGAGGACCATACCTAGTTCCAGGTCATGCTCCTTCTTACATATTAAAAGAAGGACCTAGTAATGGTAAAACTTAAAGTTTTAACACTCAAGGGCTAAAAATCAGGCCAGTCTCATTAACCTATGTGCCCTTTGCACAAAATTTAATAGATGGAAGCTTTACATCCACCTACCATTTATTTTAACTAACTTACATCTTTAAGAATTAGATTATCCAAACAGAGCCAAGCAAAATCAGAGCCTGTGATCGCCTTTTCTCAGACCGACAGCTAAGCTGAGGACTAAAATGCACAGCTAAACCTGTAGCTGGAATCCAAGGAAACCAACAGGCTCAGAAACACCAAGACCCTGGGCTTAGATACCTGCAAATTACAAGAGGAAGAAGCTTGGCCAATTTTTAATTCTGTGGATTTGAAAGCATTTTTGTGCTGCATTACTAAAATGGCTAAAAGAGGGGTGGGGGAAGTTCACAGGTTGGGATTGGTATTGCTGTCTCAAGAGACTGGTTTTTCATCCCAACAGTCAAAGGTACTAGAACCTCATCAACTGGCAAGTCTTCCTCTGTTCTACTTTACTAAAATAAACAAAAACATTCCACACATCATACCCTGGGGACCTCTTCATCTCAAACAAAGTATGCAATGTTTTACCTTCCCTTGTTTTGATGTGTTAATCTTGATGGCTGATACTTTTCCCACATGATCTCCTACAAAAACACGAAGGGCGGCTGTATCCCAACACAGAGCTGTGACTTTTCTGCCTTTATGCTCAGAGGAGACATAAATCCGTTCTGGCTTCCCACGACGTTCCTGATTCAGCTCCCAGACTACTACAAGACCTTGGCTACAACAATTAAAAAAGAAAATACAATTTGAGAATAAGTCTTCTAATGTTTTATCAGTGATAAAGATGCATTATTCCAAAGAAAGAGAAAATCTAAGCAAGGTAGTACATCTGAGAGCTGGTTGTGTTTGAGGTTGCATGCTTTGTCACATTCTTAATTCTGAAGAACAGGTGTCCTTCCTTGCACAACGCATCAGCAGCTTTGTTTGGAAGGCTACTCTCACATTTACTGGAACTGCCAGTAAGGATGCAGAAAATTAAGCAGTTAAATGCACTTTAAACAATGTAATCGGTATTAACTACCAATCTCACTCTGCCAGGTTAACAAAGTTATTTCTTTTGAGGCTGAAGGGTCTCAGGGAGACATTTATCATCATAACTTCACATGCATTAGCTCTCCCATACATGTTCTGTTGCAGAAATAATACTCATTCTGGAACAATTATTCCAGAAAAAAGTTAAGCAAACTGTCTGTGCAGAGAATTATTCTGTAGAGGCCTCTACCAGTTAATTCCCTGCTCACCTCCAAATTCTCAACAGATGTCCAAGTCTAAAACTTAGCAGCAACTTAAAAATATTTATCTAGAATTCAGGTCTGTAAGTACATCACTCACCTGGTGGCAACAGCAACATGGTCTTCATCATGTAAACAACAGGCGACTCGGGAAATGGCACCTTCCTGAAAGTAAGTATGGGAGTAAGCGCGGGTAAAAGTCGTTCCTGTACTGCCTTCACCACTATACCACTAAGACATAAACCAGATTCACGTCAACAGCTGCTACCACTTTGTTGTGATGTGGGTTTCTTTGTTTGTTTGTTTGGGTTTTGTTTGCAAACACTGAGCTTACTCTAAAAAGATACAGCTGACAACAGCATGAAGACCTCAAGAGAATTGACTGCAGTTCATTCTCTGATTTGGAAAACACAGAAATCACTCTGCTGTCCTCACACCAACGCAAGTCGTTTTGCCAGAAATACGCAAGATGCTCAGAACCTTAAAAAAAAAATGGTTGCATTAATGTTACGGTGGGAGCAGCACTGGCTCTGGGGAAACAGCGCCTGGCTGTAGAAACAGCAATCCCTGTTCCAGGACAAACAATTTTGCTTAATCAAAAAGCAATTTTACTTCATCAAAAAGCAAGCCAGCCTATCTTTTCTTTGTTTATACAAGTAGCTCATAGTTTGGACATCCAAACATTGGTAGTTATCTACATGTGAGTTAGTCTGGCTTCATATTCAAGGCTTTCTTCTAATTCTTAAATATTCACGTGACTTTGTTGTTACTGTGAAAAGTAAGAATGTGAAAAACAAAGGTCTGATCCTCTGAATTAATTTCTTTCACACCTTATGAAATGTAGTGCACCACACGCTCTGGAGACACACTCCAGTACTACAACCTTTTTCAAATGGAGCAGTCCAAAACTTCACCTTATTTGGACAATTCAGAAAGCTGAAAATACTTGTCGACTCTTAATAAAAAAAATAACTTGAAACAATGTCCAATTAACTTGAAACAGTCCCATTTTCCCAGGAAATTTCTGTACAGAATTCTTTACCCTTACCTTATGAGTGAGAAAGAGTCTTTGCTTCCACCCATCTTTCTGTATGAGATTCAGTCCTCCTCCTGAACTGCCAAGAGCTAGCCATCTCTTCGACACAGCTATACATGTGCACTGAAGGAATAAAAATCATAATGCACAACATGGCTGCTAGTAAGTACTAATAACAGTAATCATTTCTTGCACGATTATGTTAATTTTTAAAGGCTTCATTGTTTGCCAGCTGTGTGTACCACTTCTCAAACACTGGCAGCACAGTCGTCAAAGATATTAGAATAGCACTCTCTGCAACTAGAGTGAACAGTAGAAGACAGCAACCACATAAGGTTGTATTACTTACACCACAGCTGCATTAAGAAAACATACAGAGTAATAGGATCCTTTGTCTTCACTATGTCTTTTTTCTCCACCATAAGCTAGCATGAACATACCCAAAAAACCCGAGATAAATCCCGTGACTTAATCAGATAATAAACCAAATAATGTCATTACGTGAATAAAAAAAAACACAACCAAACACCACAACCTTACCTTGAGACGACTAGAATCCAGCCTGAGTGCAGAAAGCAACGGATCCAAACATTCAAACTCTGCCAACACATGGTTGTAAGAGTCTGAAATTACTGGCACAGAGGCCATTGATGCACAAGACTAGCACTACTCGCTCATGGGTGCATTATCGCTTCAGCTTTTAGCTGTACCTGCCAAAAATAAAGTTCTCTATTAGTTCAATTTTAGTATTACATCTAATGTTGTAACAGCATCATATTTCAGTTCAAACAGCATCAAGTTTCAGTTTGCCAAAAAGGTTCAAGGGCTGCAAAATCGGACACTTGCTTCATTTACCAGAAGCTTTTAGAATCATAGAATAGTTTGGGTTGGAAGGAACCTTTAAAGATCATCTAGTCCAACTCTCCTGCAAGGAGCAGGGACATTTCAGAAAATTTAAAACATTTCCAAGATTGATATCTGATGGTTAAGTTGTAGCTATAAGATATATTTCCATTCACCTGTGAAACAAGTTCTGTCTACCTATGGAAAAAGCCCTGTTTTACAGTAAAATGCAGTTCCTCCCACAATATGCACCCTTGATTTTATATTAGTTTTGTCAAGGGAAACATTTCGCATTGGCATTTTATACCTAGATCATTTTCTCGCCAAACCTAAATGTAAGGATTATTATCCTCAATTGATACTAAATTTAGAACTACCTGCATTTGTGCATTTTTGCTGTAACTACACATAAACATGTATGAACTATGCTTTCCACAGCACCTCCTTTCCAGCGTACGATATAGATAATTCAGAGCGGAATTCAAGTTATCAAAGCTGCAATCTCATCTATTTTTCCTAAACAGCATATAGTTAAAAACAATCTCTTCTTGAGGATTTTTTTTTTTAATTTTAGACCTCTATGTTGCTTTAAAAAAACCCCCAAACTTGTTACACTCTATACTCAAGTCTTTGTATTTGTTTAGTACGAAATCCCATTAAGTAAATAACTCCCTCAGACATATCATGTGAAACCTTACATTTCCCTACAAGAAAAAAAAGAACGCTTCCTCTCACCAGGCACTAGAAAAAGGAAGGACAAACATTCAGCCAAGGAGACTGAAAAATATTTCTTCAGAACTCTTAGAAACGTCTTTAAAATCTTAAATTACGGGATCTGAGAACGACTCCACCCCGGCGATAACGACAACATCTCCGACGACTGAAAACAGGACCGTTCCGCTCCGGACGAGAGTACTCAGCCCAGAAAGCCACCCTAGTGCCTGCGGCACACGCTCTGTCCCGAGGGAGGTCGCAGACAGCCCCGGCCGAGCCCGAGATTTTAAACCTCTCCTTGCGACTCGGCTCTCGGGAGCCAGCGACCGCCGCGGGGCCCGACCCACCTCGGCGCGCCGCCCGCCCGCCTGCCAGCCTCCAGCCCGAGCGAGGAGCCGCCAGCGCGCCGGGCACCGGGAGCACAGCCCCAAAGCCGCGCCCGGGAGAGCAAACGCTGTCCGCCGGCCGGGAACCGGGACGCGGGAAGTCGCGGAGGCGGCCGCCAACTCCAGGGGGGGCCGTGCGGGGCTCCCCTCCCGCCGGTACCGAACTCCCCGCCGGCGGCGCGCGGCCCCGCAGAACGCGCTGCCGCCCGCGCCCCCGCTGCGCCGCGCGGCCCCGCCCCGAGGCAGCGCGGCACGTGACCCGCGGGATGGGATGGGACGGGATGGGATGCGATGGGCGGGGCGCGAGGGCGCGCGGACGCGCCGTGCTGCGTCACGCCGGGCGCGCCCGCGCGGGAGGAAGCTGCGTCACGCCCGCCCGCCCGCCTGCCCCGGCCACGTGACGCTGACGCGCGGCGCCCCCTCCCGCCGCGGGCCGTTGCCGATGGGAGGCCCCTCCCCCGCAGCGCGGCGGCGGCGGCGGCGGCGCCGACCTGGGAGCGGAGCAGCCGGGCCGACGGCGGGGGAGGAGCTGGACTGACGTCCCGCGGGGCCGGGAGACGGCGAAGGGTGGGAGCCGGAACCGGGCGCGGCGGGGAGGGGGAGGGGGTGGCGGCGCTGTTTACCGCCCCGTCACTCCCCCCTCCGCCCGGTACTGTCATGGCGACGGGGGAGGGGCCGTCACGTGAGCGGGGAGGCGGCGGGAGGGGGAGCCGGCCCGCGTCACGTGACCGCGGGGGACGCGCCGCGACGGCC
>WHYT01015201.1:34463-57082 GCA_009806455.1 Tetrax tetrax | reverse complement strand
ACTCTACTAAATTGGTAGGTATTTTCACGAATCTCACTTGAGATGCAGTAGTTTGTTATTTGGCATACAGAATGTTTAGTCTAAAAAATGTTTTGAGAAGACATTCGGGACCCAAGTCTTTTTCCCAAAAGCACTTTTAAGATACGCTTCCATTCCTTTGAAATGTTTGTGTTAAACCAGTCCTTGTGGCCACACAGCACCCTTCTCTGCATTGCCCAGACAGATGAGTTTGACTTCATTCAAGCATCTACTGTGAATCCTGTAGCTAGTAGCTTCCATTTCCAGAGACTGTTCTAGCTTTGAACTTAGGTAAGTTAAAGCTAGATTTTTCAAAACATAGGAGCTTTTCTTCATTGGGCAGATCAGATCTTTACAAAGAGTTTTCCCAGCAGAAGAGCAAGAGCCCTTGTGCTGGAGCTCTGACACATTGAGGATTAACTCATTCGCGTAATGCAGCGGCTGCTATGGTCTACAGCAGTGCAGACTGCTTTGGGACCATTACCCTACAAGTTTCTTTATGCTGCATGCCTTATTTTTGACAGTATTAATACTGAGTACATGGGCAGTCTTAGCTCTGAATCTTTGTATCATTACATGGAGTTTTACTCCATGCAGTATTGAGAGCCTTTCTAGTTACAGAAGAGCCAGAATCTCTGCACATACTCAGTCATAGTCTGTTCTTTTGATGATTAGAAGTCCAAGTCTAGTGATAGGGCTTCCTTAGCTTAATTTGCAGCAGATGAGGCAAAAAAAATTTCAACCTGTACTGGTTGAAAGTGCAGGTTTTCAACCTGCAGGACTTCCTCCATTTATTGATATGTAGAGGTCATGTATGTACCAAAATTCCAAGTTTTAAATTAGAATTATGGACTGCTTCCTGCTCCTACAATTTATAAGAATTGCCACTAATCCATATTTGTTCCAACAAGAAAAACTGGAAAAACCTTAGTGGTTAAAACATAATAGTGGTGTCCTGCCACAAAGTTTTCACATCCGCTTCACCCTACTTCATCTGTAGAGTAGCTACAGACTTTCATTCAGTCCAGATTGCAGTTTATCCATGTTCTGCCCTAGACTATGTACCGTGTATACATGCTACAGATTATTGAGGTTGTTGGCTGATTGTGAACGTGCATGCATGTTTCCCTGAAAATAGCCTAGTGGGTTTTAAATTAGGCATACGGCTGGATGAAAAGCTGCTTAAACATGAATTAACTGAAGTTTCAGGTGCATACATGCTTTGCATTTTGGATAGTAAGAGTGATGGTAACTTCTGTAAACGTGATTCCCTGGTGGAAATAGTAACACTGGATGTTTCTGTAGCGCTTGTGCTGCATGTGGTAGTTAAATGATGAAGATCCTACTGTCACCAATAGAAACATAAATGAACAAACAACTCGGGGTAACTTGTGTTTTAAGGCATCTTATCACCACATATTTTGTAATCTGTTCTCTTGCACTAGAATAGAGACCTACAACTACTGAATTTTAAGCTCTTAAACAAGAATTGAGTAGTGCTGAAATCTCTTTTTTTTTTTTTTTTTTTTTTTTTTTTTTTTCCTTTTCCATGAGACCTTCGTTATGGAAGTTCAAGAAAATTTATTGTGCTTTTGCAGTTCAGGAGACTCCAGTCCTGGACATGCAAAGACACAAGAGCACCACAGAATATTTTAGGACAAGATGTTAATCCCACATTAACTTTTTCCTAGGCGTTATTGTTTTCTAGCATTTCATGCTATCCTTAAACATTTTTTTAGTCCTTTCCTAAGTCTTTTGAGACAGATAGAGCTATTGAGGTTGATTGTTTACACAGTCTTGTTAGGAATGCACGGCGTTTTCAAAGACAAGTTAGTTTCTCTTCCTTCTGTGAACTCATGTTAGTTATGGAAATATTACTGATTTATTCTGCAGCATTTCAATTCTATTCAATACATTCTTTTACCAGAATGCTGCAAGAAGATCCTGTTTTGTTTCAGCTCTATAAAGACCTTGTTGTGAGTCAAGTAATCAGTGCTGAAGAATTCTGGGCCAACCGTTTAAGCCTGAATGCAGGGGATAATTCTGCAGCACCTAGTAAGCAGGATGTGGGCATCTCTGCAGCGTTTCTGGTATGTTGAACCTCTAACTTAAAGGATTTTAGAGCAAACAGATTGGGGAAAGTGAGAGTTCTACTCATGTACTTTATTCCCATAGACTTAATGTTGTTCTTTCCTGGTTGCTCAATTTAACTTTTTTCTGCATGTTAGTTAGACTATTGCAAGTATAAAGGAGAAGAAAAGAAAAAAGGTTTTATGCAAATCTGCAACCTCGAAATTTTGTCAATTTAAGATGCTCAATGTGAACTTTAAAGTGACAATAGGCAGATGTTGTTTATACTGCTGCTCTGCCTTCCATAGAACAGGAATAATGGTAAACTTACAGTCACTAGATTACAGTATATTAACATAATAAGTTAAAAAGAGTATCTCTTGCAGCATTGACATGCAGCATTGACATGTGAAGCTGCAGACCCTTTCCACACAAGAGGTTTTATTCCCTTCCCCATTTTTTTAAACCAGTACAAGCTTTCAGCTACTTGAAGAACAACTTGTATATCCGAAAGCTTGTTTTATCTCTCTCTTTCCCCAACTTTCAGTTATGTTACCCATTTGTAGAAACCATGCTTCAGTAATCTCAGTGCAGTCTAAAAGTAACCTAGGCACAATCTTCAGACTTCTCCCACAGAGACTTATTTCTACTTCTGCAACAAAATTCACCCAGATTATGACTCTTTAGCTGGAATCCCATTTCCACCTTTGTAGTGACTGTGCACACATCAAGGGTTTGGGAGGGAAAGAGGAGGTGGGAGGTTTAGGTAAGCAGTGACTTAGCTGCTATACAAACACCTGGTTTTTCCCCCCCCTAGAAATACCTGAATCAGTTACTAAATGAACTTGATTGCTCTGATTTCCTGTCTGCTGTTATTCTTGTACATTAACATTAAAAAAAAAACCACCAACAAACCCAAGCCTTCAAAACTGAACCTTTCTTAAAATAACTTGCTGTGTTTGTGTACTCTACATTTGTGAAGAAGAAAACTTTATGTATGTGTGTGTCGTAGTTCAATAAAATAACTATCTGGCTCTGCTCTGAATGAATGTTTCTCTAGGAAGAAGGCAGTACAAATACTAAAGTTTGTGTACAGGAAAAGGAAGAAAAGAAGGCAGCATATGCAATCATGTACTTTTTCCTGTTACTGTGAACTGGACTGAGTGCTTGCTTGCTCCAGAGCTCCCTAAAGAGATCGCTGCGATCTAACTTGCAAGTTCTGACTAAGGCTTACCCTCTTAATAAATTCAATGTTATTTACCAGTTACACTGTGTAAGGAAATAAGGTGTAAGAGCCATAAATCCTTTTTGTCACTTCATTATCATCATGGATTATTCACTAGCTGAATTGTTGAATGAACAACAAAAGATTAGGCATATGCAGTTGTGGTGGTTTAGCCTGGATCACCACACAGTTTCTCACTCACCCTCCCCCTACCAGTGGGACGGGGGAGAGAAATTGGGGAAGAAAGGAAAACTCGTGGGTTGAGATAAAAACAGTTTACTAAAATACTAAAAACTACAAAAATAACAGAATATAAGGATATTAATATATACAAAATGAACAATGTACGATTTCTCACCACCCAATGTCTGAATGACCAACGTAGCCTGAGCAGCGATCACGGGAATGACACCGAGCAGCAAGCAAAGGGGGGAGAGCAAGCCAGCAAGGTAGAGGGAACGATGCCAGCAAGCAAGAGAGAGGAAAAGGATGCCAAGGGTGCTCAAATGGGTGCCAGAATGGAATGGATGCCCCCTCCCATGGGCAACCCCCACTTACATACAGAGCATGACTTTATGGCTTGGAATACTCTCTTTGGCCGGTTTGGATCAATTATTCTGTCTGTCTTTCGCCCAGCTTCCTGCATCTGCACGTTAACGAGACTTTAACAAGACTTGGAAAGCCAGACAGTGTCCTTGGTCTCATTAACAACAACTTGTATCATCAGAGTGTTTTTATCAACATTCTTCACATACAAAATCCAAACCACACCTGCTACTGAAAGGAAAATTAACTCATCCCTGCCGAAACCAGGACAGCAGTAAACGTGCCTATTTTTACTTTGAAACAAGGATACACTAAACAAAGCACACCTTCTTTTGACTGATAGAGTGGTCTTTGCTTTTCATCTTCTAAAGCTTACAGTCTGCTTGTTGAATCATCCCTTATATTCTATTCTATAAGTATCATAAAGTAATTGATGCATACTCTTTCATTTCTCATTCCAAAAATACCTATTTATGATCAAATATGCTATGGATCATTGGAGGAAGAACATTATTTTATCTGCAGCAGAATTTGATTGCAAGATGCCAAGTTTTTTCCTTCTCTAGTTACAGAAGGCGTTCAGACATGACTGATTTTCCTCCCTGTATGCTTTTTCTTAGGCTGATGTACGGCCTCAAACAGATGGCTGCAATGGTCTGAGGTACAATTTGACTTCAGATATCATTGAATCCATATTTCGAACATATCCTGCAGGTAAGAATAATGCTTTACATAACAAATACATGCATGTAAGATTTTTTTTTTTTTTTTTAACTATCTTATTGTGGGAAGACTGGAATGGTATTCTGAGTCTGGAAGTCTTTTGGATTACTTGCCCTGCCTTGTTTGAGGAGGGATGGGAAGAAGCATATATTAAAATATGCTTTTGAAATTAAAACGTGATTTAATTAAATGAAAACATTTTAACTTGTTCCATTTACATTAAAAAAAAAATTGTGAGTAGATATTTGGCTTCCATGATACTCTCTTACTCAGCATTTCAATTAATTGTTATTTTTCATGAAATCCCCTTTGGGAGGAAAATAATCTGATTTCCATTGTTTCCCTGCACTATATTGAACACTTTTGCCCCAGGTTAAAAAGACTAGAGCCATTCTGAGAATAGCTAGAACTCTGGCAAATTGGACTTCGTGTGTGTGCAATTCAAATGAGAATATTCAGACTACTGTTAGGTGCATTTCTTTTCAAAGCATTAGCTAGCATTGCAGGGCATAAGAGTGCATGTTTGCTCGTGCTCTACTACATTTAGTCGGCATGAATGAAGGCAGCATTAGACAGAAAGCAAGTAAGCAAGCAAAGAAATTATAATGTAAATTATAATGTAAAATATCAACATGGACCAGTTGGAGAAGGTCCAGAGGAGGGCCACAAAGATGATCAGAGGGCCGGAGCACCTCCTATGAGGACAGGCTGAGAGAGTTGGGGCTGTTCAGCCTGGAGAAGAGGAGGCTCCAGGGAGACCTTATAGCAGCCTTCCAGTACCTCAAGGGGGCCTACAGGAAAGATGGGGAGAGGCTGTTCAGTAGGGCCTGTTGTGATAGGACAAGGGGTAATGGTTTTAAATTAGAGGGAGGTAGATTTAGATTGGATATTAGAAAAAAAATTTTCACAATGAGAGTTATAGAGCACTGGAACAGGTTGCCCAGAGAGGTGGTGGATGCCCCATCCCTGGAAGCATTCAAGGCCAGGCTGGATGAGGCTCTGAGCAACCTGATCTAGTCAGGGATATCCCTGCTCCTTGCAGGGGGGTTGGACTAGATGACCTTTGAAGGTCCCTTCGAACTCTAGCCATTCTATGATTCTATATTAGGATTTGCAGAACAGTTTGTAATCGTTATGGTTTTTGTTCACAGTAAAAATGAAATATGCAGAAAATGTTCCACATAACATGACTGAGAGGGAATTCTGGACACGATTTTTTCAGTCTCATTATTTCCATCGGGACAGGCTCAATACAGGGTCAAAAGACCTCTTTGCAGAATGTGCCAAACTGGATGAAAAAGGTAAGCTTTTTGACTTTGTTTCTGTAGTAGGTTGCTAGAGTCTTAGCTACATCATAGAGCACAACACTCAAGAGGTATATCTAGTAAACCTAGTACAGCTGAAGCAAAGTTTTCATGTGTCTGTTTACTGGGCATCTTGTTTGTTGAACTGTAAAGTGCAAGCTACAGATTGTCACTGAAAGTGAGCTGTAGCTTTGCTATTCTCAGCATGTTTGATAGTAAGTGCGTTTCTTGAAACAAAGGCCTTTGGAAAGTGGTAGCACTAGAAATACTCTTTATTACAACTCACACAACAGTAAATCTGTGATAAATTCTATAATATGCTAGCATGCTAGATTGATTATGCTCTGCCATCAGTTACTATGGAATAATTTTGTTTACATAAGGCTTAGTTTAATGGTATGTGTGCAATTTACAACAGGTATTGCTTTTATTACAGATCAGTTTTTAGTATTAGACAAATTCGGGTCCTGTTTGGAGCTGCCATCACTGTTCTCTGTCAGGCTTTTAAATGTGAAATCTTAAAATATTATCTTTTTATCTTTATTTTTATTAATCTTTTGAGGTAGGTTTGTGATAATACAGAGATGTGAAGAGTTGAGATCAGTTAACACTATTCCTTAATACATATTGTGACTAATTAAAGCATTCTATTAGGAATCCACAACCTTTTGCAAGTAAAAGCTATCACCAGACATAAATGACCATTCTACCCAAGACAGGGCAGCGAAAGCAGTGCCAAAATTAGAAGAAACACAAAATGAATGCTTCCCAGTTCCCACTAATATAACTACATCTTTTTTTTTTTTTTTTTTTTTACCAAACAGTATTCAGTGATGTTTAGGACTTGAGGAAAACTACAGTAATTAGTAACATGATCCTTTATAATAGCTTTCCAAGTTTATTGCTTGTTTTAAGTGGAACTTCAAAAAGGATTGGAAGTTTTAGTCACAGTGATATTTGGACATCTGCAGAGCCTTTGTCTTCTCCTTTTAAACGTTAAATATAATGAATAATCCCACAATTATTTCTGTTTGTTTAGATACAGTTTTTCATGGTTTTTTCTTTGTTTCATACAGGGTTAAAAACAATGGTGTCTCAAGGAGTAAAAAACCCTCTGATAGATTTAACAGCTTTGGAAGATAAAACATTAGATGAAGTAAGTAGTTAGCAAACCCCCTACCCCTGAATCTCCCTTTAGTGTCATTTAAGGAGAAAGTGGGTCCTTCTGTTAAGTTAACTACCAATGCTAATTCTAAAACTCTTAACTTAGTAGGCTGCTGCAACGGTTGGGTAATCAACATTTGTACAGCTGTTTGTGTGTAAAGAAATGGAGACTGTGCCCACGGACCTGTACGCCTCAGTTGCCTGTCTTAGTGTGCTGGGTGTAAAAGCAGGACTTCCCTTTTTAAATAATTATTATTTCACTGAGATGGCTTTTTTTGTCTAAAGTGGGCTCTCTGGTTTCTTCCTGCCTTTCACAAGCTATGACAGTGTACAGAAGAGTAGCACATAGCAGGAAAAAGTCTTTGCATTTGTTTTCACTTTGAACATTGCTATTTCATCAATTCAGCTTAATTTTAAGGACACACAATTTTCTTTGTTTCGCTTTCAATACTGTGTTTTGTTAAAAATGTGACTGACTTGAACTGTTACCTGCCTCCAAGTACAAATGGAAAGAATTGTTATAAATGCTGTACCACAATGTGAAATAACTTGAAGATGTGCTTTTCTGCGGTGGACTTAACTTAAACCTTTGTGTTATAATTAATAATTATGTTGCATTTCTAAGTCTAGTGGGTTTGTTTTTTTTGTAAAAGTTGTACAGAGCTAACAGTCTGAAACTGGTCTAGGAGTTTAGGATGGGTATGTTTGAAGTGCTGTGCAAACTGCCCTGCTTTGCTTTTGAGACTGCTTAACTGCAAGCATGAAACTGAGCATACAGTAAAGTAAATTGCATTCAGCCACCTGGTAACTGGGAAACAGTGCCAATATTAAGGCTTGAGGTTTTTTGAATTCCTAGTGGTATCACATCCTCCTGACAGGTGTCATTTAGCCTGTGGGCTGCTGGTGTCCCACATGTTAGAAAGAGGTCAGTAAAACAATTGCTAGTTCTTAGTTGCCATCAATGCCTGTCTGTTCCATGCAGGTGATCCTTAAAATATTTTTAAAGCTAGTTCTCTTTTCACTTGTAACGTACCATGCTCCTATAAAACTGTGTTTAAGAATTTTTTTTTTCTTCTCTCAGACACCTCTAAACTACCAAGTTTTAGCAGAATAAAGTAGTTTATGGAGAGTATTCAAAGGTGATGGTGGGGCAAGGTAAGAAAATACTGATTCAGATGATGATGCAGTATCACTCAGTAAAGTTCAGAGGAGGTGGCATGCAGGCTGTCTGACTCAATGGAAAACAGAGAATAATCCTTCTGGATTTGGGGCAGGAGGTAGCTAATGTTGTTTTCTTTGTAGGGCTATGGTGTTGCTTCTGTGGCTTCTACATCAAATGCTTCAAAATCTGCTAGAGAAAGTAGCAACGCTGCCATTATAAAACGCTTTAATCATCATAGTGCCATGGTCCTTGCAGCTGGCCTCCGGAAACAGTAAGTTTCAATGTTGTGTAAAAGCTTTTTCTGTAACAAATTTTAGTTCATTTCCAGAAGGAAAATGCATCTTCAATTACCTATGCAACATTTTCTTTTAGTTTTTATGAATGAAGTATTTTGCTCTAGAAATTAAAATACCATTAGGTTCCATTTTACTTTATAAAAGTTCTTCAGAGCTATCTTAGATGACAAATACTATTTTTAGCTGTTATCATACAAAGCAGATCAAAAAAGGAAAGGATGCTTCTGCCTTAGTTCTTTAGCCCTGGTGAAGGCTGCAGAAGTAGTAGTCTGTTTGCTGTGTGGAGGGGAGGTCTGGTACAGAGAGTTCCTATTGCCTGCCTTCCAGGAGCAGGTCTGCTGGTGCTTCCTGGGGTGGGGTGCATGGACACAAGTAAGTGAGGAAGCAAAAGAACAGTGTGGCATGGGTGGATCAGATGAAAGATTCCTCCAGTGCAGTACCCTGCCCCTAACCAAAAAATTATATCAGCTGGTTACATATATTTACAGTAAACATTGCAAATTACACTTCTTAAAAGAGGCATGAAATGTGTTTGATGTGAAGTCTACTTTACAACTGGTTTATAGACAGCCACTCTAACCCAAATCCTACAGACCTTACCTGTGAGAGATCTTAATTAAATACTTTCTTCTGTCTAGCCGTGCTCCCTCATGTTGTTGTTCTTCTGTCTTGCACAAATTGAACAGTGGACCCTAAACAATCTTTTCTGGGTAATGTGTGTTTCTGTTTCTCAGTTCAGAAGGAGAGAAAAGAGACTTATTCTGAAACAGGAGTATCTCAGGGCTCCCATGGCTTAGCTAATACTTGGTTGGCATAAGTGTGTATGCAAAGTGTTTCTAATTTAGTAATGATTTTGCTGTATTCCACTTGCATTGTTGGCATGCTACTATTTCTGAAGAGAGAGAGAAGCACCCTCCCCTGCTGTTGAATTTCCCCCTTGACAGAGTTATTTGAGGACTTGGTTCCTTCTATCTAGATCAACTTCTAAAAATGAAGACATAAGGGGAAAAAAGTTGATAAACAGTATGTGAACATGCATATAACATTTTTGAAATAGATGTATTTACTTTGTCTCTAGCTTGTATCTTAAATTTCCTGTGAGGTGAATTCTTCTTAATGCTGTTTCTCTATTTTAAGAGAAGCACAAAATGACCATTTCAGTGAGACCAGCAGTACGGATGGAAACTCCAGGGATTCAGATTTCTTTCAGCCACCAATGAAAAAGGTATCAAGTTAGCTGATGCAATTCTCGTTGAATGGAACTGGAAGCTCTGTCTCACAAAGGATTGCTGAAGGTTCCTTACTTGTTTTATGACGCATCTAAAGTGATACTTATTTAGCTTTGCTTAGAAGTATGTAGAATAAGACCCTAAGGGCCTGTAAGAAGCTTTGTACCTCTGTTAGTAAACACAAATAAATCACACCTTGAGATATTGCTCTGTTTTTCTCTTCAGTAGTGCCCAACAAAAGTAAAAAATTTCCAACGTGCTTCTGATTGGACCCAGAAATACGGTTCTTTCCATTCGGTGCAGTTCTATTTTTGCACCCCTCCTCCTCCTTTTTTTTTTTTCCTAAATGCCTGGAAACTTCTAGAGCACATTCATCTGAAAAGGGATATTGATATTCAAGCACCAATATTAACTTATCAAGTGTGTTGTTTGTAGAGGGGATGATTAGACTCACACATGGCAGCCTTCATCTTAAGGTCAGAAGTTGAAGTGAGGTTAAACTGAAAGTGTAGTGACACCTGGTACGTGAAATACAGGGCAACAGCCTGTTTTAGACTAACCATAGCAGCTCACAAAGTAGAGAAGAGTACTGCAATTGCTACAAAACTGAATTCAATACTCTTGCTGTAGAGTTGACAGCCTAAAAAGAAAATGCCAAGGGGACTCAAAACTTGCATATACTGTAGAATACATTTGTGGTTAAGTATTGAGGTAGTCAACAGCTTTGACTTTCTTGAAAGCTGCAATTTTTACTGGGGAGTAAATGATAGGACTAGAATAAATGTGATTAAATGAGTGAAAGAGTAGCACGAGAGTAAGACACTTCAAAAGTAGTTTTTTCATTGTACAAAGTCTGGTATCACTGTGCTGTTACCTCTCACCGCTAATGCTCTAGCTCTACTGTCACCAAATACCTTGGGTAATTAATATTATGGTTTTAGTCTTACACTCTTGTACGCCAGCCATTAAATCATTACTGTTTCTGCTAATCTGGAGGTAGATGGACATAAATAGAGAGCATAAAGAGCGATCCATGCATAGAACACTTTTTGGAAGCGGCAAGGACTGCAAGTTTTGGCGAGAATCTGCAAAAACATGGTAGTGCCAAGACTTCCAAATTGCACACTTTAAACAATATTGGGCACTGCTCCCTCTGGAGGGTAAACGTGAACCATTCCACACTTTGATTTTCTTTAAGGTTTAAGCAACCCTTCTGCTCAAACTCAGTGAATGGAAAAAAGCACTAGATGCATCAAATTGTGTCTTGTTAGTAATGTGTGTAATTATTTGGCTTATTTTAGGTGAAACTGCAGGAGTCCATAGAATATGAAGATTTAGCAAAGAATAATAGCATTAAAACTATTGCACTAAACTTAAAGAAGTCTGATAGGTAAGTTAACAAAATACGCATGGCTATTTCAGCATATTCAATCTAACAGGTCTCTCATCACAGCCTGCACGGAATCAGCTGATTTAGTCTCTACTGTGCCACACTCAAGTGTGGTATGCTAGGTTTGGAAACCTAATATGAACTCCTGCATAAACCAACTTCCAAGTAATGCCCATTTAAATTTGTGTTTTGATTTCATGTTGATTTTCAGCAATTTAAGACTCTGTAAGCCTACTCAAAGGGCTTTGGCATGTAATTGCTGTGTAAGTCTAACAGACTTACATTCAGAGTTCAGCACTTTGTTGCAGCTTACAGTGGAAAAATGTATGTGTTACATGTGAAAATGTATATGATTCCAAGGAAAATCCACTCCCAGGCTAAAAAAGTACAGTTGGGATAGTTTGGACTGGTCACTGCTCTAGTGTTTTTCTAGTAATAGTCATCTTATTTTCTAGACTTTTGAGTTTGAGAACCATAGATGTTACTTCAGAAAAAGAGTGATATCACAGGAAAGGGAACGGTTCCAAATGTGCACCTAACTTCATTTAGCTTAGTTTCAGTTGAAAGTGGTGTGAATTCCTCCGTTCTAATGATATTCCCAGAACTAGGTGGCACAGATAGCTTTTCATTAGCAACATGATGCTTGCAGATTCAACAATAGCAGCTCTTCTCTTATATTGCTGCTGTATCATCCCTAACCCAAGCTCTTCCCATGTGGCAATGTATTTTATGTTGTCAGTAAATGAGATTTAGTTAGTAGCATCAACAGTTGCAAAGCATCTAAAATTGGAAACGTTTTAAGAACTGTCCACTGAGTTTGGCCTCTTGTTTTACCAACACTCGTATTAATTCACTTTTCTCTTTCCTTTCTCACCTCACAGGTATTATCATGGTCCAACTCCAATTCAATCACAGCAATATGCAACCAGTCAGGATATAATTAACTCTTTTCATAGTATTAGGCAAGAAATGGAAGCATATGCACCCAAACTAACTCAGGTATGGAAGAATACTCAAAAAAATTCCCTTCTTCGTATCAGCGACTTGCTTTCTACATAATTTTGTATCCCATATCTACTGCAACTTCAATTTTTCAAGGTGGACCTCATTATGTCCAACAGTTTTATGATAATCAATTTATTTTACAACTTCAGGCAATACCTTTTAAGCTATTGTGTTTAAAATCTAAACAATAGGAAACTGAGTCATTGCTGATATTCAGAGTTATATTCTACTGTTACCTTGTTCTTTTGAGGAAATAGTAAAGGTATAAAGTAGTAAAGCAGCACAGTCATGCACCATGAAGCACAGGCTGATATTATTGATCCCACCCCCTGAAATTTCGGATGTAATGGTCTTAGGAAGTCATAATGAGCAGGTTTATAACTAAACGGGTCTTTTGCTGCTAAATGCACTTGGGTAGCATGTAGATCTCGCTGTGGGTTGCACAGAAGCTCTGTCCTGACAACTGGAGGGCAACATAACCATGTAGCCAATCTCCCCAGCTAGTATCTGAGCTTCCTCTGTTGGTAAACCTAGATTTGACCCTAAGTAAAGCAGCCACAACTGTGAACATGTCACATTTCTGTATAGTAATTCTCTGTCTCATTTCAGAGTAGCTGCACAGCCAGTTCACATACTAGGTAAAGAAAGGATTTGTTTGTCCATAATGAACTGCAGAGCTTTCACTGAGAACACGAGCTATAGCACTTAAAGGCACTGTGTGTAGTTCTGGAGGAGAGGAGACTCTTCATCAGAACTTCCACTGTATCTGCTCAACTGTATCTTTGCCATTGGAGTTCAAATACAACTTATTTTTAAAAGATTGTGTTGGGAAAAGTGATCTGAAATACTTTTTCCCCTCTCTCCCTTCAGGTTCTTTCAAGTGGTGATGCCGCTAGCACTATTGCAGTCCTGTCACCTGGAGGAGCACTTATGCAGGGTGGAACACAGCAAGCCATAAACCGTAAGCATCTAGGATGTATAGTACTTTAATCATGTCTTACTGCTTTATACAGGAATACTTGGCTTGCTGTTTCATCTCCCTCTTAGAATATGTTACAGTGATAAAGGAAATGATGGAAATATGTAGCTGGAGTAATACTGGGTTACAGCAACAAAAGAAAAGCAAGCACCCAGCCCCACAATGAGGGTGGTACTGGCTATACCAGTGCTGAGGCAAGTGAATGAGAGAAAATTTTACAGAGCGAGTGATGAGGGATTTACTTGCTACTAAGTCCTATTACAGATAATGGATTTTCTTGTTCAGCATTTCTCTTTTCTGATTTTTTTTTTTTCTGGATTTTAGAAAATAAAGGCATACTCTGGGAAAGCTCTAAAGAGGTGAGGTCTAGATAATTGTCTGGAAGTAGGCTTTTTGCAGCCTGCATTTAAGATCCACAGCTTACTGTGAAAAAGGACAACTTTCTTGTAGTCTGCAAGGGCAAAACAGACAACCCCTCCTCACATCTCCATTCAAACACCTGTTTCCCTGTTGTAACATTCCTGACAGTTAGAGTTCCTTTCCCTTTAGTCTTACAGCAGATGAATCCGTATTCTCACAAGGCAGGGTTTATGACAGTTTTTCAGTTTAAGTTATGTTACTTGGTCTGAAGAGCAGCAGAAACTAATTCAGAGAGCTGAAAAAGCAAGTACGAATTCTTTATGGTACTGCAAAAAAAGGAGCCAGCAATCAGTAGGGAGGGTTTCTTATCCATCCCAGTTGACATAGTGGGTGCTACACTTCACTTCTTTGAGCCTGACCGATGCTTTTTTTTTTTTTTTAAACAGCCTCATCCTAGAGTTCACTATTCACTGTTCAGTTCACTGTGCTCCTGTCATCCTCAATGACTGCTTGTGCTTTTTGTCTTTGGTTTTTATGATTGTGGTTCCTTCCCTGTTCTGGAGCCCTGTTGCCCTTTCTTCTTTAAGAAGAAAGAACTGTATCTGGGATACAGTTCCTTGTTCCTGCCTGGATTTTTCATCATCCACATACTGTGACTGTATTCTCATTGTCACTGTAAGAGAGAGTGAAAGCTTGCAGTATCCACCACACAGTGTTTAGCACTGTGCTGTGAAGAGAACAAGTTGCTGGTCTCAGAAGCAGTGCTGCCACACTGCTAGAACAATACAGACGTACTGCTTCTAATTCTGGATTAAGTTTGGTGTCCATTCTTTGCCTGGCCTAGATCTCACTATATAAAATACAAGCTTCCAGGTATATAGCTATAAATACCCATGTCCTGATCTAATACTGCTGGTAGTCTTACTTCAGATGTAGGTATCTCACTGTTCCCTCCCAGCCAACCTTGCTGTGATTCTAGTAGAAATGTATATTGCTGAACTCCTTCATTAGCTGTACATTCTCATTTCTTATATGATAGTTTTGAGTGATGTGACCAGATCTCTTTCCTGTTGCAGAGATGGTGCCAAATGATGTTCAGTCTGAACTAAAACACTTGTACGTGGCAGTAGGGGAACTGCTACGACACTTCTGGTCCTGCTTTCCTGTTAACACACCATTCCTAGAAGAAAAGGTAAGGTGCAGCTTCCTAGTGTGGCTCTAATTATGATGTGTCCAGATCAGGGTTTAGAATGACTGTCATTAACTTGAAGAACTAATACACATGCTTTAAGTGAGTGCAGCGGGTACTCATCCCTAGAACCGAAGGTCACAAAACAATATAAAATATCACTTTCATCAGTTCTGCTCGTGCTGATGGTTAAAATCATCCTTGTCCCTGCAGGCCTGTTAGCTCCCTTCAGAAGCAGTTGCTGTAAGCTAGTTTCAAACAGAATGGTCAGCTATATTCCAACTGCAGATTTCTCATTGCCGGTTTAAAACACACAAACTACAGCCCCCCTTCCCCAGCTCTAAGACGTAACCTCTACAGTGACAACTGCAAGAAAGTTTTCCTTATTCTTTTGTCCACTGCAAAAATCACTCGGTCATAGCGTCAGAACATACGCTGCTTTCTAGAACAAAGTTGCCTTCAAGAAGAGATTCCTGTCTATGACCAGGTACATGATAGTAACTATTTTTCTGTCATTGTTCTTTGACCTCACATGGATCACAGAGATAAAAATTTGCACTCAGATATGTTGGATTTTCTGCTGCAAAATGTGGTCTGAAAATCCATGGTGCATCTTTGCTTCAAGCAAAAAAAGCTTTTGTGAATATCTTGTCTATAGTATTTACTGACAAAGTAATAAGGATCATAGTGGCACGCTGCACTTTCAGTCATATTGCACTTGCCTCAAAAATAAATACACTCAAGAATTGTTAGAGGGTGGTATTTTAATACCTTTTTTTCTTCAAACTATGCATACTTTAAGTAGCCCCTAGAATTAGTTACGAGGTGTTTTGCTGGAGAACAGCTTGTTAAAGGAAATGAAACTTCTGTGCAAGTGATTGTAATGCTGGTTTCTGTCTCTCAGGTTGTGAAAATGAGGAGCAACTTGGAAAGATTTCAGGTTACAAAGCTCTGCCCATTCCAAGAAAAGATTCGGAGACAGTATTTAAGCACAAATGTAAGGGGAAAATACTCTTTAATCACCTGGGTGCATATTAATAATTTGAATCATAATTGTCAGAGAATGGTGGCTTTGTTACTTCTTATCCTAGTGCATTTTAATTTCTTTGTTAGCTAGGAAACGGGCAGAGGGAAATGGGGTACACAGTTAAGCATGTCCCTGGGTAACTTGCTGAATAACACCAGAAACTGTCGAGAGCCATAATTAGAAATTACCCAAGTGAGGCAACGGGAAGGGGAAGTCATGTTCCATTTTTCACTTCCACCCTTCCACCTTAGCAATTTCAAAACTGTCCCCTACCATGTCACACTTGAAGTGGTCACAGGCTAACTACTGGAACAGACAGCCCAATCAAGTGTCACCTCCCTGGTGACGTTCTCTGCTTAGTGGCTCTCTGAACTGCTCCCTCTGCAGACGCATTGCAATAGAGCCTCAAGGTCCTTTCTCTCTTTATGTGGCATACCTCTTTGATTTTAGGGAGATTACTCGTAGTGAATAAAAGGAAGAATCCAACTGAGTATCTGATCAACACATTTTTTTTTCCTCCCTCACTGTTTCAGTTGGTAAGTCATATAGAAGAGATGTTGCAGACGGCCTACAATAAGTTCCATACGTGGCAGTCCCGGCGTATGCTGAAGAAGACGTGAAAATGCATGCTGTACAGGTTTGAGAGCAAAATCTGCAATAGGTATAGGAGTACAACCTAGCATATGTGCAGATCTTATAGTTGTTGCAGGAAGACCTGCAAGCTGTGGACTTCTGGAAACGATGCTAACTGAACTTGCACATTTTTGAAAAAGAACTGAGATTAAACTTGAAAACTAGGGAGAAAACCAAGGAAGAACCAAAACAGAAGAGCTGAGGCGCAAGAATATTTAAAAGACACTGTTTACTGCAGTTACTCAGGAACTGCTTTTGATTTGCATAAAGAGCTGCTTTCAGAAATAAAAAATTTAAAGAGGGTGTATTAATAAAATCTGTTTTTCTGTCTAATTTTTTTTTTTTAAGAAGCGTATGGCACAGGGTAGAACTCAAAAGTTTTTCTTCACTGGATTCTGACATTTTATTGAATTCTGTTTGTACTTTCTGCAACAGTTTAACGATGATATTTTAAAATACAGCTGAGACTGTTTTTGCTTCAGACATCTGGGAGAGTGTAGCTGTCGGAAGACAAGCTTCTGCTATATGTTTCCCCACCAATTGGAAGCAAAAGACATTGCACTGAAAACTGTTTATGGTCTGGAGTCCCTAAAGGCACATGGGGGCAAACTTTTGCCTGAAGTCTTGGATTTTTATGCAGAATTTTTTCAGCCATCAGTTTTGCATGTTTTCCTTTGAGTGCAAGGGTGTGCTACTGCAATCTTTTTTTAACGGTGGCATTTGTTCTGAGGAGAATGCATTTTAAAAAATGAAGTTAAATAAAGTTTCTTACAAAAGAAGTCATTTATTTTCAATTCTTAGACATTTTTTATTTCTTCTCCTAAATCTGTTATCCTTCACTCTTCCCTTTTGACTGTTACACTATTTTTGGCGAATTGATAATCATTGCAAAGAGAAAAATGTGTTATTTACACAGTGTCCATAGATATTGGGAATCTGTGCCATACTTTTGTTCCAAATAGAATCAGTTCACGGTTTCAGACCAACTTGTCTTGTATTAAATGTGACTTAAATGCAAAGTAAACCTGTTTTCTATAATATATGCAGTTTAATGACATCCTTGTATTTTGTTGTCATCTTGACTGTACTAAAGCCGACTTACGGGCTACTGAACTTTTTTACTTCTGACTTAAGTGTGACTGTTACAGTTAAGATGCATTTACTACAAAGACAAATCAGAGTGACAAGAAGTATTCACAGCAAGCACAGCAGTGTTCAGTACGGCAGAAGAAATTCCCATTAGCCTGCATGATGGCTTAATACTAGATTTTGCCACCATTGATGTGATGCTAAAACACGATAGTATGATGTTGGGGGGAGAATTCTTGCAAATTCCTGCAGAAGAAATGATGTATTTGTATAGCCAAGTCTGTGCTTGTTCTGTGCTGCTGCTCCATTTATGCAAGAGGGGTTTTTTCTTTAACTGATGCGTGGAAGTCAGCAGCTTCTTTTTACCCAGTGTTTTTGGATTTTTGTATTATGCTAATATTTTGGTAAAAGCTGAGTTTCAGTTAAATGTCACTGTCTGCACCAAAATTCTCTTTGGAAATGTATGCATATTGTTAAGCCTAGTTTCCCTGTCTGCTTTTGCAGATAGATGCATGATACCTGCTCTGTGATGTTAATGTGGTTCTGCTACAAGAAACGACAGGGGTCAACAAGAGAGATGCCCATTATTTTTGACGGTGTGAAAATGTCACTAGAAATAAACCGCATTTGGGGGATGAGGTGCACATCTTGTCAAGAGTTACCTCTTATGATAAATAAACTGTTTCTCTAAAATTTTGGCTTAGGGTATGGCTTTATTAAGCCTAATCCTGTTTTAAGTGCAGGCAGCTCCCAGAAATAAAGGGTAGGTTTTTTCTCCCCCACTCCAGCGCATTTGATCTATCTAGCAATTCTGTGGCCAAATTTCAACTATTTAGTGAAAGCTATAACACCTTTCATCGTATCAGAGGGCTAGGTTCAAGAAAATATATCTGACTTAGATTCAGGCACAGAGAGAATATGTGAACAACACATTTGAGTATTAGACTGCAAGGCTTAATTTAAAAAATGAAGCACCAGGCATCATTTAAAAAAATCATAGGCGTGTTTTAAATATGGAACTAATTTGCTTTTGATTTGAATCAGTATTTAGTGTTCCTGGAAACACTGGGCAAAACGCTTAGCACAGTGGAAAAGTTTCATTGCATCACAAGAGCATTCTACAGTTCAAAGGACTGTTGTTAATAATTATTACGGGGGATGGTGTTGCAATAGCTTTAAGTTATTATAGCGATACCAGGCTATCGAAATGTACCTTAATTAACAGAACTGGAGGGGGGAAGAGGACTATGATTCAAGAGCTTTGCCTAGAGACTGTACAGGCAAGGCTGCTATGCACTTCATACTGCTTTTTCAGGTATTGTGGCAATAAGGCACAGGCCCCTCCTAAAGTAAGGGAGGTAAACTAAATATTCTTTCTTCTACATGGTGTTCCCCTTTTCTGTAGCATGGTCCAAACCCCAGATTCATTCCTTAAGTTTTGAAACTGAAACATCATGTATTATATTACTATTGGAATCTTTATACTGACGTGTATTTTTAATGAGAATTCATAAAACTTGTATCATTGGCATTGATCTAAGATTTGTAGAATAAATCCTACTGAATTCTAAAGTCAAGTCTTCTCTAATGCTTAGGCTATGTTTTCTGATGTTCAATTAAATCCCAAACAGGCTCCATTCAGGTCTAGATTGAGACCCCCGTGTATAGCACTAGCTCAGCTGTCCATGCTGGTAGAAGAAGTAAGCTGCAAAAGGGTTGCAATACAGTTCCTGTCAACTTATTTCATTTTTAGGGGTCGGGATCTTTTTCTGCCACACAGGGAATCTACACCATAACTATTGCTGCTGTCCCTCTGTTCCTCATCATAGAAAAGGCAGTTTAAGGCCCCAGGTATTGGTACTCTGCTTGTTCCGTATATTGATCCAGCAGCTCTTGGTTCAGGAGAGCTGCACGGGCTGCTTTGTCAGCCACTCAACTCCAACTGTTGCTAATAATGGAGAAAGGGTAACTTAAAGCAGATAATCACCTAAGTCTGGCTTATTTGTAGGCTGTGATTTTCAGCAGATTAAAATGCTTAGGTGCACCACAAATATGGCTGGGTAGCTTCTCTCTTAACAAGAGCTCTACCCCAGTCAAGGATGGGAAGTGACATCTTTCCACTCCTATGAGTAGTTTCTCACGTGCTCGTAGAGTAGCTCTGTATACTGATCTTCAGCTTCACAGTGTGACAAAGCACTAACCAAGGCCCTGCACTTGCCCAGATGAGTGACTTTCCCCACCATCCTTTTATTTAAGATGCTTTTTTACAGCCACAACTATTTTCCCTTATTTATACTGTAACTACACCCTTACAACTTCTACCGTGAAGTATTGTTATTAGCTAGAAAGCTTACACAGACCTTACCATTTGCCAAAACTGCAATCGAACAGCTGCTTTATCCAGAAAGTCACTTGTGTAAGTAGGGGAGGTGATGACAAGAAAGCTTAAGATCTAGATTTCATTTATCCATCCTGTTTCACTTTCTTGAGAAAAGAACTACTCAAGCATCCCTGCTGTCTGCAGACAGTGTATTAAGTGCCTTTGGAGCCCTTGTATTGCAATGCAGTTTCAGCATGTTTCTGAACCTGTTTCCAGGCTCTTCCTTACCTCGCGGCAAGAGCTGGAGCTTGATCCAGACAAACCGCAGCAACTTCAGTTTGAATAGCGATCAGACGTCACCGGTGATCTAACATTGATCCTCCATAAACCTGGTAACTAACGGCAGATGTGTTCCTGCCGTAGAATTTAATGCCTGGGGAACTGTCAAATTACCCAACCCAACCTCCCAGGTCTTTTTCAGGACACTGCTGCATTTTCCCTCAGCTACCTCTGAACACATCATGTCGCCCAAAGATATCCAAGTGCGTGTCTGCCACACTGAGAGCAAGAGGATTCAGCACTCTCCTTGGTAACATCCCAGATAGAGGATAACGAATCGGGGCTCTTTTGGGCTGTCCGCCGTGGGAGAGGTGGCCCAAAGGTGCGAGAGGCAGCCAGAGCAGTTGATCGGACTGAAGGAGCAGGTTGGCTGCAGAGTGCAGGGCGTGCTGGAGGGCACAGACGGGAGCCCAAACGCCTCTCCCTAGCTGGCTCACGGAGGGAGGTCAGTGCGTTTTCACCCCTGCTTCCCTCCAGGCCACTCCGTGCCAGTTCATTCATATTCTGCTCTCCAGGCAGCTTTGGGATCACAGCCAGGTGGCAGAGTGCCACAACAGTGGCATGAAGGAGGCCTTGAGGAATGCAGCCGGGGCTGGGGCTCTTTGCTGGCATTTCCCCAGCCCTCATGCCCTCTGCTGCTGCTTTTCCCACACAGTGAATGTCCCCATGCGTTGGGAGAAAGCTTGTAAAACTGGCTGGACTTTTTCCAGCAGTAACACTTTTTCACCCATAGCACAAGAGTGCTCTCTCGACACGACTTCTGAGAAGATAATTTATAGGTATCTGTTGCTTAAACAATAATTGTACCAACAAACAAGACTCCGCAGTGCCTGTCACAAGCAGGTCCAAGTCCACAATTACTTGTATCTCACTATTTCTATAGCTGTAACAACATCACTGATGAAAAAGGAAAATTCTAAGGCTAAGACAAGGTTAACCTAAACCTAACCATTCTCCCTCAACCTAGCCAGAGCCCAAGCTCAAAACAGAAAATCTCTTGCTTTCCCACAAAAAAGGTGCAAGTACTGAAATACGTGGCTGGCACTTGCATTCCCGTAGCAACCTATTCAGCCCCCCGTCATCGCTGGTGCTGTGCGCTTGCTGACCCACCTAACCCTCACCAGAGCCCAGCAACAAAGCAGACAGCCACCACCTAGGGCTCCCCCACAGACGTGGCCAGTAATAAGGGCCGGTTTTAGCACTTTGTATTCTTCGGCAGCAAGTTCACAGCCCTACCAGCAGCAGGGCTCCGTGCTGCTTCTGACACCTCACAATCTCCGTCACCTGCTGCCTTGATCCAGCCAGAGCCCAGATCCAAAAGAGCAAACCTCCAGTGAGGGCTCCCACGCAGAAGCAGGCAGAGCCGAAAGCTTTATCTTGCTCTCAGTTTTCCTTGGCAGCTCCATCCACACCGGGGCTCTGCATTTGCTCCACCACCTAACTCTCTTTCTCTGTTGGACTTGGGCTGGGGATAGAGTGAACTAGTAGGAAAGGAAAATCCTTAGGTGACGGCAAAAGCATGGAGTGCTGTTGGTGGTGCGGCTGTGAATGAGCTGCAAGTAGCAGTTGAGGGCTGGCAGGAGATTTCAGTCCTGGCCATTTTTGAGTGGGAGCCCTGCCTGGAAGCTGTTCATTTTCTTGTGGGGCGCTGGCAATGGTGATGATTAGCTGTTGAAGGCAAAGGTAGAATCCCTGTGTACATGGGCCTGTGAATGCACTGCTACGGGAAGGTGAGGACCAGCAAGAGCTTTCAGTGCTGGCACTTCTCGTGTGGGAGCAATTGATGGATGTTTGCCATTTTGGAGGACCTCTTTCACTTCGGAGCTGGGCGATGGTGAGAGTAAATGTTGGGCGCTAGTCGCCCAGGAAAGTGCAGAGCCCCAGTGTTTGTGGGTCTGAGGATGCACTGCCATGGGAAGGTGAGGAGCAGCAACAGCTTTGTGCAGGCACTTTTCGTGTAGGAGCAATTGTCCGATATTTGCAGTTTTGAGGCTGTTTTCCATTATGGAGCTGGGCTGAGCGGAGAGTGAACATTCACTGATACAGTCACTCCATCGTAGAAGGCCACTGTATTAGTCAGACATGATTTGCCCTCAGTGAAACTATATTGTCTCCGTCTAACCAACACTCTGTCTTCCATATGTTTCAGCATGTCTTCAACAAGGATCTCTTCCCTGATCTTCCCAGGCACAGAGGTGAGGCTCACAGGTTGGTAGTTCCCAGGGTCTTCCATCCTACCCTTTTTAAAAGCAGGTGTAATGTTTCCCTTTCTTCAGTCGCTGGGGAATTCACCTGACTGCCATGACTTTTCAAATATGATTGAGAGTGGCTTTGCAACTACATCAGCCAATTCTCTCAGAACCCTGGGATACATCTCTTTGGGTCCCACAGACTTACACATGTTCAGGTTCCTCACGTAGTCTCAAACCTCATCTTCTCCTACAATAGGAGGGACTTAATTTCCCCCAGTCCCTGCCTTGAGGCTCAGAGGCTTAAGAGAGAGGAGAAGAGAGATTATCATTGAAAACTGAGGCAAAAAGATTGTTGAGTG
>WHYT01015201.1:13142-23688 GCA_009806455.1 Tetrax tetrax | reverse complement strand
TTCAGCCCCCCGTCATCGCTGGTGCTGTGCGCTTGCTGACCCACCTAACCCTCACCAGAGCCCAGCAACAAAGCAGACAGCCACCACCTAGGGCTCCCCCACAGACGTGGCCAGTAATAAGGGCCGGTTTTAGCACTTTGTATTCTTCGGCAGCAAGTTCACAGCCCTACCAGCAGCAGGGCTCCGTGCTGCTTCTGACACCTCACAATCTCCGTCACCTGCTGCCTTGATCCAGCCAGAGCCCAGATCCAAAAGAGCAAACCTCCAGTGAGGGCTCCCACGCAGAAGCAGGCAGAGCCGAAAGCTTTATCTTGCTCTCAGTTTTCCTTGGCAGCTCCATCCACACCGGGGCTCTGCATTTGCTCCACCACCTAACTCTCGCCCTCATACAGGTGTAGGGGCTGCCAAGGGAAAGTGAGGGCCAGCAGCAGCTCTCAGTCCTGGCCACTGGTGGTTTTCTTGCTGGGCGATGGGGAAGGTGACAACTAGGTTTCACAGCAAAGGTGGAGGACTGTTGTTGGTGGGGCTGTGAAGGGGCTGCCAAAGGAAGGGTGCAGTCCAGCAAGAGCATTCAGTCCTGGCTCCTCTGTGTGGGAGCCTTTGCTGGAAGTTTTCTCTGTTGGACTTGGGCTGGGGATAGAGTGAACTAGTAGGAAAGGAAAATCCTTAGGTGACGGCAAAAGCATGGAGCGCTGTTGGTGGTGCGGCTGTGAATGAGCTGCAAGTAGCAGTTGAGGGCTGGCAGGAGATTTCAGTCCTGGCCATTTCTGAGTGGGAGCCCTGCCTGGAAGCTGTTCATTTTCTTGTGGGGCTCTGGCAATGGTGATGATTAGCTGTTGAAGGCAAAGGTAGAATCCCTGTGTACATGGGCCTGTGAATGCACTGCTACGGGAAGGTGAGGACCAGCAAGAGCTTTCAGTGCTGGCACTTCTCGTGTGGGAGCAATTGATGGATGTTTGCCATTTTGGAGGACCTCTTTCACTTCGGAGCTGGGCGATGGTGAGAGTAAATGTTGGGCGCTAGTCGCCCAGGAAAGTGCAGAGCCCCAGTGTTTGTGGGTCTGAGGATGCACTGCCATGGGAAGGTGAGGAGCAGCAACAGCTTTGTGCAGGCACTTTTCGTGTGGGAGCAATTGTCCGATGTTTGCAGTTTTGAGGCTGTTTTCCATTATGGAGCTGGGCTGAGGGGAGAGTGAACATTCACTGATACAGTCACTCCATCGTAGAAGGCCACTGTATTAGTCAGACATGATTTGCCCTCAGTGAAACTATATTGTCTCTGTCTAACCAACACTGTCTTCCATATGTTTCAGCATGTCTTCAACAAGGATCTCTTCCCTGATCTTCCCAGGCACAGAGGTGAGGCTGACAGGTTGGTAGTTCCCAGGGTCTTCCATCCTACCTTTTTTAAAAGTAGGTGTAATGTTTCCCTTTCTTCAGTCACTGGGGAATTCACCTGACTGCCATGACTTTTCAAATATGATTGAGAGTGGCTTTGCAACTACATCAGCCAATTCTCTCAGAACCCTGGGATATATCTCTTTGGGTCCCACAGACTTACACATGTTCAGGTTCCTCACGTGGTCTCGAACCTCATCTTCTCCTACAATAGGAGGGACTTAATTTCCCCCAGTCCCTGCCTTGAGGCTCAGAGGCTTAAGAGAGAGGAGAAGAGAGATTATCATTGAAAACTGAGGCAAAAAGATTGTTGAGTGCCTCAGTCTTTCCCATGTCAGTTGTCACTAGCTCTCTTGTCTTATTTATCTTATTTATTTACTTTCTTTAAAATTCCTTCTCTGCCCAGCGTACCTGTAGAAGCCTTCTTATTATGCTTCACATCCCTTGCCAAATGCAGCTTCAGCTGTGCCTTTGCTTTCCTGATCCCATGCCGACATATCCAGGCAGCATCCCGGGATACATGTCCCTGGTTCCTCTGCTGGTGCATTTCCCTCTTATACTTTTAGTTGTGCATTTGTGACCAGGAGGTCCTTCCTGAGCCATGCTGTTCTCTTGCTTTCCTTGTTTGATTTCTCACGTGTCAGAATCAAGAGCTCTTGCACTCTAAGAAAGATGTCCTTAAAGAGCTGCCAGCTCTGTTCAGCACCTCTGTCCCTGACGGGAGTTTCCCAGGGGGTGCCATCCACTAATTCCTTAAACAACTGAAGGTTTGCTCGCCTAAAATTTAGGGTCCTGACTCTACTTTTCATCTGGCCCATATCCCTCAAGATTGTGAATTCCACCAGGGCATGACCACTGCAGCCCAGGCTGCCTCCAGTCTTGACATCTCTAACTAGTTCATCCATGTTGCTAAGCAACAAGTCTAGCAATGCTTCTCCTCTGTTCAAGCTGTCTGTCACCCGGATGAGGAATTACCCTCAATGCACTCCAAGAGTCTTCTGGACTTCTTACAGCTTGCTGTGCTGCTTTTCCAGCAGATATCAAGGGGATTGAAGTCCCTCAGCAGGTTCAGAGCCTGCAAGAATGATGCTTCCAGTAGTTGATGTAGGAACGCTTCATCCCCTTGATCAGGCAGCCTGTAATGAATACCAACCATGAGATTTCCTTTGTTGGCTTGGCCCCTAATTTTTACCCATAAGCTCCCAATCTATTCATCTCTGGTTTTCAAAGACAGCTCTGTGCAGTCAATCCATTCTTTTACACAGAGGGCAACCCCCACGTCCCTCATTCCTTGCCTGTACCTTCTGAACAGTTTACAGCTGTTGATTGCAGTTGTGTGATTCATCCCACCATATTTCACTGATAGCTATTAGATTGCAGCCTTCTAGCTGCACAGTGGCTTCCAGCTCCTCCTCTTTGTTACTCATGTTGTGAGCATTGCTATAGAGGCATTTCATCTGGGATATTGACCTTGTCACCGTGTCAGAGGAACATGCCCGAATTGCTCTGAGGCATTTTAAAGGTGTTTCCCTGTTGGTTCCTAACACATCAGCAGCCCCTGTCTCTCCTCTGTTGCTCAAAACTCCATCCCCTTCCTCCATTAAATCTATTTTAAAGCTCTCCATATGTCCTGGTTTCTGCAGGGATGGAGTTAATTTTCCTCTCAGTAGCCAATGTGGTTTGGATTTCCTAGGTGAACAATGTTGATAAACACCCTGAAGAAATGAGACCAAGGACACTGTCCGGCTTTCCAGGTCTCACTAATGTGCAGGTGCAGGAAGCTGGGAGGGATACAGCCAGAACAGTCGACCCAAACTGGCCAAAGAGAGTATTTCAGGCCATAAACGTCATGCTCAGTATAGAAGTGGGGGCTGACCAGGGGGGCATCTCTCTCTCTCTCTCTCCCCCCCCTGCCCCCGCCACTACCTCCCTCCCTCCTCCTCTCTCCTCCTTTTTCCCCCTCTGGCTCCATTGCTTGCTGCTTGATTTCGTTTCCGTGATGTCGGTCATTGGGACATCAGGTGGTGAGAAATCGTGCACTGTTCATTTTGTATATTTTAGTATCCTTATATTCTGTTATTATTGTAACTTTCCTTTGCTATTCTAGTAAACTGTCTTCATATCAACTCACGAGTTTTCCTTTCTTCTCAATTCTCTCCCCCATCCCACTGGGGAGGGGGAGGGTGAGCGAGCAACTGTGTGGTGACCAGGACTAAGCCATAACAGCCATAACACCATATAAGTCTGGCCAGCTTCTTGGAGAAGACACTCTTGGCTAGGTGAATCCCATCAGCTCCCAACAAACCCGTCTTCTCAAAGGTGATCACAGAAGCCAAAACCTTGAGCATGGCACCAGCCACATAGCCAGGCATTATCTCCTGTTCAATTTGTCTCCTCCTTCCTAAACCCCTCCTCTGACTGGGAGGACAGAGGAGAACATCAGCTGTGCTCCAGATCCTTTTAACACTGCTTTGAGGGACATACAGTCTCTTTTGGTGGTTCTGAGTTGCCTTGTCACAGTATCATTAGACTCTAATGGAATAGTAGGAGTGAATGATGATCTGTAGGGGTCACCAGGCTCTGTAGCCTCCCAGTGATGTCACAATGTGAGCTCCTCGTAGGTAGACAACTTCTCTACAGTGTGCTTTGGTGCCTCTCAGTAAGGAATCTCAAATTACTAATATTTTACCTGCTTTTCTGGTGGCACTAGTTGTAATGTGGTTGGGTGGCTGGATCAACTTTACATTGTAGACTTCTCTCCGATCCTGCTCTCCTGTACTCATGTGCTCTTCATTCTCTAAGCCCAGAGCGTTGTATCTCACATTAGAGGAAGCGGGAAGATTCTTCCTTCTGCCTCAAGGAGAGACAAGGGTCCCGTCTCCTTCATCTCATCAGTTACTTGCATCAGTCAGCTCAAGATTGAATTCAGGCTTACCCTGCCCTTGCTCATACTGGGACAGTGCACAAGATTGCATATCAATCTCCCACTCACATTCCTGGATACTGTGCTTCCTGTTGAGCTCCTCTTGTAAAACATAGCTCCTTTTTTGAAGGGTTCTTCTGGCTGGGCACAGTGGCAGCTATGCCTTCCACTGCTGGAGAAGTCAGCATACATAGGCTGTAGCACTTCTGTCTGGATTTCAGCCTTGCAGCTGTGACAGGCTGACACTATTTTCTTTCAGCAGGTCACAGTCTCCTTGTAGTCCTCACAAAAAATGGTCCACTTACTTACTTATAAAATGGTAATTCTTTTGAAAGATGTCATCCTTCTAATTCTCATTCCTTGGAGATCTCGAGTTTCTGCGTAGGCTTGCACAGCCAGCAGCTAGCCAAAGCGACCATCAAGGCTGCAGTCTAAGCTTGCAGGTGAACAGAGCAGACAGCAGCTCAGCAACTGGCGGGGTACGCCGCCCTTCTCACTCGACCTTCCACACGCTGCCAATGCCGCGCCCTCCTCGTGGCACTCCTGGCTGCTGGCACTTCCTAGGAGCCTGTTACACGCAGCTTCCCACAGTTTGAACTGGCCATGGGGACCACCGGCACCACCCAGCTCTCACCTCTCCCTCTCATGGGACCTGCCGCCTGGTCGTTGGTCCCCCCACGCACACAGCCCAAGGGTGCTTGGTGCCCAGAAACCTCCTCAGACACCTCGGGGACCTCCCAAGCCTTGCACTCCTCTCAGCATGTGACAACTGCTACTGCCACTACTCAGCTTCCTGCAGTCTGAACTGCCAATCCAAGTCCTCCACATTCCACACTGATACCGCGTGCAGCAGCACACCTTTCTGTGTGTCCTGGGCCTTTGCGTTCATCTTTCACCCCTCAGTGTCCCTTTCTGCGTGGCTTCAGGCAGCCAAGTGCCATCCTGTGCACTTCAGGGTCTTCCAAGTGCCTTTCTTCACAGCCCAGGGACCTCTATGTACACTTTTGTTCACTTTTCATCTCTTGGTATCACTTTCTGTGCAGCCCCAGAGCCTCCAAGTGCCTCTTGGTGAGACCCATGAGCTTCTCTCTGCACTGCAGGGTCTCCATGTGCTTTTCTGGGTTGGGGATTCCTTGTGCCTTTGCATGCAGCTGTCAGGCCTCCAGTTGCCTTTCTGTATGATACGGGGCTCTCCCAGAGCATTTCTGTGTGGTCCTGGAATCTCTGAAAGCCTTTGTGTGCGGACCTGTAGCATCTGTGTGCTTTTCTGTGCAACCTCAGGGCCTCCAAGAGCCTTTTTTTTTTTTTTCCATGCCAGGGATCTCCGAGTGCCTTTTTGTTCATGCCAGGGATCTCTGAGTGTCTTTCTACATGCCCCAGTGGCCTGTGAATTCCCTTCTGTGTGTCCAGGAGGACACAGCCTGCCTTTCTCTCGAGCCCAGTTGCCTTTCCATACAACCTAACGGTCACCAAGCGCCTTCTTGTGTGGCCCCAGGTTCTCTAGGTGCCTTTGGGGGTGGACCAAGGGCCTCTGTCTGCCTTTCTTTGCTCCTTAGTGGTAATGATGTGTTTTTCTGTGAACCTCAAGGGCCTTCAAATGTCTTTCTATGTCTCTGGGGGCCTCAAGAGCTTTCCATGTGGCCCAGGGCCCTTCAAGAGCCTTTCTGGTCACCTCTGCCCCTCAGTGGTGCCTTCTGTGCAGCCCCAGGGGCCTCCTGCAGTCCAGGGGCTACAGTATGCTTTTCTGTACATCCCAGGGGCTTCTGAGCCCCTTTTGTTGCATCTGAGGGGCCTTGGATTGCCTTTCCAGACACTCCAAGGGCCTCTAAGCACCTTTCTGTGTACCCTAGGAGCCTCCAGGGGCCTTTATGTGAATGCCTTGAGGGTCTCTGAGTGCTTTTCCGTGTGTCCCAGAGGCCTCAGAAGGTAATGTGTGCAGCTGAAGGGCATCTGGATGCCTCTCCAAGTGCCTTTCTATGTGGCCCAGAGACATTGTAGTGCCTTCCAGTGGGACCTCCATGGCTCCCTGTGCCTTTCTGTGTTGCCCAGGGGCCATGGTATGCTTTTCTGTGCACCCCAAGGACCTTTGAATGTGTTTTGGTGTGTCACTGAGGCTTCCAAGTGCCTTTCTTTGTGGTCCAGGGGTCTCTGAGGACCTTTCTGTTCATGTGTCAGCCCTTGGTGTCACTTTCTTTGTGACCCCAGGGCCTCCAAATGCCTTTCAGGTAGACCCATGAGCCATCTTGGGTCTTTCTATGTGCCCCAGGAGCCACTGTGTGCATCGCAGGGAGACCTTTGAGCCTCTAAGTGCCTTCCCGTGTGCGTCAGGGGCCTCCCAGTGCCATTCTTTGCTTCCCAGCAGCCTCTGAGTGCCCTTCTTTGCACCCCATGGACCCTTAAATGGCTTTGTGTGCTCCTCCAAGGGACTTTCTGTGCACCCTGAGGCCTCCCGAGTGCCTTTCTGTGCATCACAGGGCCTCTGAGTGCTTTCCTGTGTGCCCCAGGATCCTCACTCAGCATTTCCTAGGACAAGGCTGTTGAATAGGGAGCACCTAGAGCTTGGGCTGCTTCTGAAGACATGCCAGGCATGCAGGAAATAAATTACAACAGCTCGAGACTGCCACAAGAGCTGGGTCTAGTGGTTTGCTTCACATGCCAGTCTTGCTCTCCACTTTTTTAAATCTTGCCAGGTTTTGTCTTTAACCTGTGGGATTTTCCTGTGTGGCAGTCAACTTTGTTCAGTTAAAGTGAAATAAATATTTCTGGGAACACTCAGTTACTTCCAGGAAGTGGATAACTAACCAGCTTTGCAGTCCATAAGCACACCTTAGTTTAATAAGTCATCAGTTACAGGAGATTCTTGCACAATTTTGTGCCTTTGGTGCTGAGTCTGCATGTGCCACAGCAAGTTGTTCTGTACCTCACACTGCCTTACTTCTTATCCCCATACCTTAAATATATACATTTTTGTGAAAATGATTTCTGAAAATTAACTGGTGGTGGCATCTAGCAGAGAAGAATATTTCAAATACCGGGCATGCACCAAAAATACACATTCTTTAACTCTTTCGGTCTTATTTGTCACTCCTGTTAGTGGGGTTGGTGGCCTTGGAAGTTGAACGCCAGGTCCCATTCTCTGTGGCTGTGGAACAATCTAGGCTGCAAAACCTAAAAGCAGACTTCAATATAAAAATCACTGCTGAATGTAGCTGTTTAAGCATCGATAAAGTTCAGCACTGTCATTTAGATGGAAGGCCTGAAAATCTTAAAATGAGAAGTTCAAATACAGCATTTTGTATGAATGCTGCTTGTGGTGTTACACATTACACAGCATGTTAAGGACTTTGTGTTCTCTCCAGTGGCCATCAAAATGGACGTTCATCTTTAGAGCACATGAAACTGTTGTGGAATGCACATGCAAATTATTTAAGTGCTTTGCTGGATTGGAGCCAGGGACTCAACATCTCGCAGTAGTGACCTCTCTTGGGAAAGGGAGGATCTGCAATTGACTTTGGTTCTGTTCTTGATAAGAATCCATAATTACAAATGGTAAGGGCCTGCCCCAAGAAGTCAGACAGGATTATGATGGGCTTGAATGAGCTTCTTGGAGTGGTCAAGGCAATCAGCCATCAGAGCCAAGATGCAGCCTCTCAGCAGGGTAAATTAGCACTCTTGCAGCGTGGGTGTAAATCTTTCTGAGCTTCTCCATCCAACAAGCCAATGCCTTTCACAGAGCATGTCATGTGAAGAGTTCACCCTAGGCTTCCAGGCATTGCCACACTGTGGCTGTAGCCAAAAGAAATAAGTGAACTGGGTTGGATTTCAAAGGAGACTCCATCAAAGTGCAGATATTGCTTGGGAAGCCCTGTCATTTTAATTAAGCTAAAATTAGTCACCACAACTTTCTTGCTTCATTAAGGTAAAATATTTTGCTTTAAAGTTAATGTTTTGTATAATTTCCTTTTCAAATTAAATATTTCATTGCTTCAGTTGCTATATGGGTACTACACAGATTATAGTCAGAGGACCAGATCTGTAGGTCTAACTCAGCCTAGCACGTCACTCACATAGGAAGAAATGGGGCTAATTGTATAATGCTGTGGTCATCAGTGGGAGCAGGCAGGCAGTATTTAGCCATAAATAAACATCACTGGACCAACGTATTTGTGGAGGAATGTATCTCACTTAATTTTAAGTGTTGCATAATTAATTATGTAAGTGTGAGATAGTGTTGTGGGCTCCTTTCTTAGTCTTGGCGAGTGGTGGCAATACCTGTGTGCCATGGAAGAGGTTATGTTGCCACTGCCCACGGAGGGACTTGGGATCAAACGTAGTGAACTAAGTATCAGAGAGCCACCGTGAGGTAAGATGAACTCTATCTTGATGAAAGATTTAGTTGGGGCAGCTGCCTGGATGATGAAGATTGTCATTAAGCTGGGCTACTGGCCCTAAAAAACACCACCTTGATTTTATGTGCCCTTCTTTTTATTATTAGGCTCCCCACTTTAGCCTCCTGAATAAACTGTGCTTTCTCCTTCCACGGCAGAAATCGTAAATTTCCCATGTACATTAAACCATCAGGGCCCTGCTTAACCAGTGCAAACTAGGGTCTGGGGCCACGCGAAAAACCGTTGCCACCCTGGAGAACTGAGGCACCAGCAATGACACCTTCTCTAGTAATTTTACCAACCAAGCATGTTGCTTGTTTTTCTTTTTCTTTTGACTTGTGTGAGCAACTCGTGTAGTTGTTAAACTACTTCCACCGTGTCTGGTTGGTATTTGGTGGGATTCTGCTGAACAAGGTGTGATTGAGCCACGCTTGTCCACCTCGTCTGTCGGCAGGCTGGAGCGTAAACACCAGAGCAGGTGATAGTGTCCTAGCTCCAGTATTTACAGAGAGAAATAAATAAGCTGCTAAATCTCAAACCATATATCTTGTCCAGTTCAAGAGTTCATTTTGGGCAGGGTGCGAAGTGTTTTTTGTGCCTGGGGCCTTCTTTTGAAAGACTGTTTGAGAAAGATTCCCTCCCTCTATTTGTTCCCACCATTTGTTTTTAAAGGCAGACTCAAAGGTCTCCACTGTCTCTTGACTGTAGCAAGAATGTCTGGGAGGCAGGGCAGGAACAGAGAACATGTCTACGTTCTCCCGGTAAAGCCAGGTCATATACCTGATATTTACCCTACACGTATACTGCCGTATGCATACCACATGTGCTCCTGCACATGCCAAACGCATTACTCAGCGTGCCTGGTTTGGATAAGGAGTGTGGACAACTGACAGCATCCTACACATGAAACTCCAGCCAAGGAAGTCTTTGGTGGGTACTGAGCCTCCGTGCAATGCTGGCCTCTCATTACATTAGAGAGCGACGTTTCCTCTTGGAGGCTGCAGGTGCAATGTGGGAAGGTGAATCATGAGTTCATGGGGCTAATAATGTTATCAGTGTAATCACCAGGTATTAGAGGAGGATTATGGAGGTACACATCCTGTGAAAAAAAAGCAGATTGTGCAAGCTCATCTGTGTTGCATTATTATTGCAGCTGCTGAAAAGTAGTGAGGGATACAGCCAGCTGCAAAAGCTGGGGGTGAGTGACGTTAGCTAATATGCAAACAGTCCAATCATATTTGCATCAATATTCATGCATTTTGCACACTTGCACAGGAAGACCAGAAAAGCTGCACATTTTTGTCTTTGGAAGTCATGTCCAATGCCATGAAAAGGGTGAGAACTACATGTGTCTGGGAGGAGCCTGCAACGTGTGGGAGCTTTTATGAAAATAAAAATGAACAAACAAACAAAAAAGCCTTAAACTTTCAAAGGGGCTTAATAGAAGTACCCTCTGAAAAATTATGAGAGCAGAGTAACTCTACATTTAGCTGATTTCCAAATGTAGTAATCAAAAACTGTTTAAACACATTTCCTGCTGGCTTTTTAAAGACATTGATCTCCATGCAAACAACACTATACTCCTGAGAAAATTATGAAATAACAAAAGATGAGTCACAAAAAATTATAGGATGAAAAAATGAATGCATAGTTTCCTTCCTGTCTCCAAACAGAAGAGCTAAAATACCTCCTCAGATTTAGAAAAGCCCAGAAATAGTCAGGGCTGGGTCACCTAGTTAAGTGCTGGGGTATGACAAGTCAGAGCTGCTTCAAAGGCAAGAAGAGAAAGTTTCACAACGAGAAAAAATGGCAATCTATGCTTTGTGAGTGCCTCTTCC
>WHYT01015201.1:0-13122 GCA_009806455.1 Tetrax tetrax | reverse complement strand
GTTTTTTTTTTTTTTTTTTTTTTTTTTTAGCAATAGCCACATGAGGGCAGTAAGGCCTATTTCCTGCTGAAGGAAGTATTTGTTACCTTCAGATTCTGAACACATTGCACAAAGTTCTTGTTCAATAACATATGCAGCTGACATTTTCACACTGAGGACCTAATGTGCAGTGCAGTACCTCACCAAGTTTTCAAAATGAGGATCACTTTGAAATCCTGAATCAAATTGAGGATTCACAAACATAAGAACATTTATTAGGGATCTATTATTATTATTGCCTTTTAAAAATGGCATTATTCTAGAGCACATAATTTCCTCCTGTGTATTCTTTCTACAAAGTCATTTTCATATATTTGTTTCTAAAACCAAAATCTGCCCGCATCAAGGTCATTATTTAAATCATATTAACTTCCTAGAAAAGCCACATAAAATCAATCACTGGCAGAGTCATTAACACTTTGCTACAAACATTAGGCCTGCATTAAGATATCCTGAGAAACACTGTTTGACTCTTTTCGTGGGCTTTGGTGGAGAGCAGTCTATCTTTGCATTCTGTGATGTTTCACAGTATTGCTTTTCTCCACTATTCTTCATTTTAAATCATTCAGGAAGGTATTGTCTTTGAAGGAGAGGTGCAATTTCAGCCCCTTCTCTGACCAATTTGATTTTCCCTAGATTATCATACAGAAGAACACTGAGACTTCTCGGCTCTATATGCTTTTAATAATTCCACATACTGATGGTGTTCTTATCTTGGCCGTTTTCCTTTGATCTTTCTGTTCCTTCATTAAACTGCAGGAACATATTTATATGTGGCGGTATGCAAATCATTCAGAAGGGCATCTGTGTGATCCTTACATTAATTGGCTTCCAAGGCACAAAAGCAAACTAGACTTATTCTCACAGACAAGGAGAATGTAAAGCTCCAGAACATGGGGCTTTGCTATAGTCATCCCCTGGCTGACAGTATTTTGAAAAGCAGCCTGACAGACGTGGTTTACCTAAGAAGCTGATCTGCCTACAGGTTAGTAAATAGCCCAGAGTCATGTATATTATATTTTTTTAGGTCCTGGAAAACTTGTTTGTGAAACGTGTTGATGATCTGTGCTTCCAGTCACCTTTCCTTATCTGTTTTCAGCTCTTTATGTGGTTTCGACGTGTGCTTTAGATATGTATGGGTAGAATTTGTGCTTGGTGTACGACCACACGACTGAGCAGAATTACACAGAACTGAACTATGCAGTCACATTATGGCCAAAGTCCATCGGACACTTACGTCACCTCAAAGGGTCAGCCAAGCAGGCCAGAAGTACTCGTGCACTGCTTCGTTTACTTTCCGCTGCCCATCTTGATAGGTGCTGCAGTTAATGTTGGTAAATAGGTTAGTCAAACATCTTGCTTTCTGTTTTAATTTTTCTTACTAATTAGGAGTTTGATAAACATGAGGTTATTAAATATAACTACATACTTCATTTTCTCCAGAAACTGAAAAATATTACGGTGCTTTTCTTAGCTGTTTACCCACTGAGACAATCTTCTATCTGCTTATATTTTAGGTAAAGAGTACCACAAACTTCACTAAGTGTAAACCATTTTTTTCCAGACTCACTTTGCTTTTATCTATGTAGATACATCAATGTGCTCTAGAAATATTAAATGATAAAAACATAAAGTTGATATATTTTGCCAATTAAGTAAGGAAGAAAGACCAACTTGACAAATTGTTTGTTCTGGAAGGGGCTTCCTCATGCAGGGAGGAGAATAAGTACAAACAGCAGAACAGAAGACTACAGAATAAAATAACCCCCAAACAAACTTTTGAACCTGGTAATTCTCCACCCTTTAAACAATTTTCCTGTCTAGTAAGGCCTTAGTGGTAAAAACTGGCCATTGACTTTGTTGGTGTTGGTGTTAGTTTCTGTCATGGGGAAAAAAGGCGAAAAAAAAATCTAGGTTGGTGTCAGAGATTCCATGGCAGATGAATGGAAGATTTGGGCATCTAATTTAAACATTTATGAGCATTAACCAAGATCTTGGTTTTGCAGCTACAGCTTTGAGCATTATAGTTGGGATCCATCTGTTGTAACACTGTATTTGAAGCACATTATGGAACAGTCTGCTAACCCGTTCGTCACACTATGCTGCTTCACTCCTGGAGAACCACGACTGTTATCAGAATGTTCCCACTGCTTCACAGCTGTCTTAGGCAGTTACAAAATCTCAGCATAATTGTGGGTACTGCCCATTTTGGGTACTATTTCTGAGTATCTGGCACCTACTTTGACAGGTGTGCTGCCCCCTTCACCCCCGCAATGTTCCTAGAGATCACTTGAGAGGTTATGGCAATGTTGGCTTGCGTTATAAATGCGCGTTTCCTCTCTTCCCAGTAACAATGCAGGAAGATTCAAAGTGTCATCAGAACCAGCAAAGGCAACCAGGGCACAACAGGAGCTGAAAGGAAGGAAAGTGAATGCCAGAATCCTGCAACAGAATTCATATTGGCAAAATGAGGAACTAAAGTGTCTTTATGCAATGGTTAGCACCATGAATTCACAGAAGAGCTGCAGTATTTGCTGCCACAACAAGGACATATGCATACCAGAGTATCTGACACAGAAGATGATTATGTGCTGAGGGTGCGGAGGCCCAACAGTCACGTCAAGGACAACACACAGAGCATCATGCCACACTGGATCTGCCCCTAGCAGGAGCCTACACACCACTGCTACAGGTGAGGAGCGGCATCAGTAACCTGGATGTGCAGTGTAACTGTGCAGGGAGATTTCAAACTGCTTTTCTCCCAGTACAAACATTGTCCGTGCCAAAGCTGCCATGCACTTGCTTTCTTGTGTCCTGCTCCAATTTCTGGAGGATTTTTCCCTCTTTTACCCACTCAGCACTCTGCTTTACTTCAGTTGGTGGTACTATAGAAGCTAAGGAAGCACATTGCAAATAGGTTATGCTTTATTATGGCTGCAGATATAGAAAGATAAGGAAATTCAATAGAAAAGGTACAAAGGTAGATTTTAATCCTATGTGTGCACTCAGGTTTAACTGAAGATGAGACTTGCATACGCTGCAAATCTACAGGGCCTTAAAATCTCTTGGTTATGCATTATACATCCAAAACAAAGTCTATGGAATTGAGCTAATATTGCAGCCTGTTTATGGAAATCTACTGGTGCAAAAAGAGAGCAACTACAGCACAGATAGTTTTTACTTTGGCATGAACATTATAATGAAAATGAGCCCTCTTTCAGGACTAGCTAGAATATCCTTTTCTTTCCAGAAAGAGTGGTTGAGGAACAGTCTTTGTAGAGAGTAGCACTGTGGATCTTAGTTTGATTGCTGTGACTGTGGTGTTCAGTACTGGATACTTTATCTGGCTTAGTCTGGAAGTAGCTCTGGCACTGATAATAGATGCCAAGAGAAGCTTGATGGAGGCAGGGCAGGTCTGATCCAAATTTCCTGTATTTTCTGGGAGGTATTCTGAAATGTAGAACAAGAAAACCACAAAGCACAAGGCAGAATGGAAGAATATGTCCTCGCACAGCTATACTCATCACTAAAGAAGGCATCTCTGACTGAGCATGACAATTAATAAGGAAAATGCCATAATGAAGTGTGGATGTGTTTCAGTCACCTATGGATGAACTGCTGGCATTTGAAGGGACAAGACAATACTGACACAGCAATGCTACATAACTGACCGCAGTCCCAGTTAGTGTAGTGATGCTTTGGGGTTTTATTTTATTTGTTCAAAAGCTATGAAGAAAGTGGAAGGAGAATCTTTTAATCCACACAGCTGGAGGCATGTAGTCTTATCCTGTGCATTTTTCATTCTGCCTAAAATGGCAAAATCATGTGAAATAAAAGGAAGTTTCTCCTCCTTACTCCCTACCTGCACAGACTGTTTTTTGCATGGCCTTCCCATGTGCTGTGTTTATCTTGAACTATGAATACCATTGAGGAACTCACTTGATATGCTTTGTCCGTAGAGTAAAGCAGCAAGGAATTGAACTCACTTTCTTCATTTTAGAGTTGGTCTCTACACAGCAGCTCAGTCTCTGGACACAGTCTAAGAATTACTGTAAGGCATGTAATTGGTATACTAAAATCAAACAAACAGTCACAGTTAGTACCATTGTCCTTGCAGACTTACACAGGTAGTAAACAAACAGCTCTGCTCCCATCCAGTAGATTGCAGTAGGAAATAGTACAAACAGTAACAGTTGCCCAGTGAGCAAAAAAAATCTGCAGTACAAACCCCTTTAGTTATGCCTTGCATTTGAAACTGTTAAGGAAAACTATGCTATCAATTTGTGAGTGACTGTTAGTCTGAGTGACAGATTCTCTATTGACAGTGATTATTTAAAATATTTTACAAGTGGATGTAACAGTGTCTTCCCAAAAGTATCTGCCAGATCCTTCAATCTGAACAAACAAATCTCTAAATAACCTTCTAAATAATCCCTAAATAAATCCCTACTCTTTGCTAGAAATGAAGGTGTGTATTCTCAAGCCAGAGAGTTTTCTTTCTCAGTGTTTTGCAGAGGTTAGGGAGCGTCCCTAACACAATCACTATTAGGTTGCAACATTCACTGTGGCTTTTTCTAATGTTCAGTGACCTTTAGTATTGTATTTTTGACTTGTTTCCTTACCTTAGAAAACTTCCAACTACATACTTTCCTTTCAAAGCTTGGCCACGCTCCATTTTCCTACTGTTAACATAACCTTAGGCACATGGTGTAAGGCTTGTAAGTAATGTCCTTCATACCTGGGATGTCATCCACCTTCTCACATCCGGGATGGTATCAGGAGATCCATATTCCTCACTCAAAGTGACTATGAAGGACAAAGCCAGAAGTCATAAATATGCAAAGTAAGAGAAAAGAAGTGAAACATGAGGAGAGAAATGAAAGCTAGGAGATCTGAAAATCTGCATGTGGGGCATATCTGTCACTTGCTGTGGATGTTCCTACCAAATAGCCTCTTGACCTATTTTTCTGAGTGGAGCATCCCCTATGAGCTTGCCCAGAAGGGCTACCTCATCTGTATGCCATGGTAGTACTATTCATGTTGCTCTTGCTGGTCAATATGTATTAAAAATAACTTGGAGAGACAGTGAATTGCTTGGAATGTGGTGTTTTGAGTATGCAGATGTAACTTAATTTCTTTTGGATTTTTCTGCCAAAGACGCTCAGGAACTTTTAGAAAATCTCAATGGAGTCCACCCATGGTTACTTGAATATAAATTTAACCTTTCTTAGGTACCTGCTAAGTTTATGGACATTTTGGTCAGCAGCATATTAGACCTACACCTATCCACTTCTCAGTGGGTATTGATTAGTGCTTGCGTTGACTTGGTCCCCCAGTCATCTCTTCGGAGGTAATGTTACAATAGGTAAGACTGTCTCAGGTGCACAAAAAAGTCATACCAGACACTGGGAGCGTAACTCTAGCCATGGAGAATTCTTGGATCAGATTTGGGGAAGTTAAGTGGCTTTTCATCACCTGAAATGTTGTCATTGTGTCATTTCTAAAGCAATAATGCATTACTTACCAGTTAAATGGCATCTACAAATGTTCACTTTCCAAGGAGACTGCAAAGTCTAGCTAGTTTGACAGAGCACTGGAAAGATATGCTTGTTTATTTTTATTTATAAACTCTAAGCAAAAACTGTGACATATTCTGAGTGACCATTTTGCAATTCCTTAATCAACAAATTTAAAAACAACATGCTTGTCCCACCTGAGAAAAAAATAATGTACTAGAAGTGAATAATGAGTTCTAAAAATTACATTGTTTAGGAGAAGAGGGGCATATCTATTTTCCCAAAACATCCTTCTGCTGTTGCAATCACAGATATACGCCATATGTACTCTGCTAGGTCTGACTGCTATAAGATAGGCTGATAACCCTGTTATCAACAACTCAGTCAAGAGAGGTTAGTAGAATCTATTTATCGGGTTAAAAAAAGCAGGGCAAGACATGGCAACTCATTCCATTCTGTTTAAATATCTGTTGAATAGCTACTGTATCTTCACAGAATCATAGAATTTTTAAGGTTGGAAAAGACCTCCAAGATCATCAAGTCCAACCATAACCTAACACCACCACGTCCACTAAACCATGTCCTGAAGTGCCACATCTACATGCTCTTTGAACACCTCCAGGGATGGTGACTCCACCACTTCCTTGGGCAGCCTGTTCCAGTGCCTGACCACTCTTTCAGTAAAGAAGTTTTTCCTAATATCCAACCTAAACCTCCCCTACCACGACTTGAGGCCATTTCCTCTCATGCTATCGCTAGTTACTTGGGACACCAACACCCACCTCCCACCTCCTTTCAGGCAGTTGTAGAGAGCAATGAGGTCCCCCCTCAGCCTCCTCTTCCCTAGACTAAACAATCCCAGTTCCCTCAGCCACTCCTTATAAGACTTGTCCTCCACACAAGAAGACCCTTCACCAGCTTCGTTGCCCTTCTCTGGATGTTCTCCAGCAACTCAACATCCTTCTCGTACTGAGGGGCCCAAAACTGCACACAGTATTTGAGGTGCGGCCTCACCAGTGCCGAGTACAGGGGCACAATCACTTCCCTACTCCTGCTGGCCACACTGTTCCTGATACAAGCCAGAAGGCTGTTGGCCACCTGGGCACACAAAGATCAAGCCAGATTAAAGTCTGAGACATTACTGTGCTGGCAGGGTTCGGTGTATACTCAGTATGATAGCAGTGGCTGAGATGGTTAACTCATAGCAACAAGGGCTTAGGAGACAGGAGCGGTCTGGAACATGTAAGAAAAGGAAGAAGTGGCAAGGCACAGGCATTATTTGTGGTATGTGAAATTACTCAGTGATTTTCAGTGGTCAGTAATGTGCACTACACAGTTTTGTAATGCTTTGGTCTTTACAAAAAATCCTACATCTTTTAGGACATTGCATTTCGTAAGGACCTTCACTTTTCCTGCTTCCTCTCAAAAAAAGGCAAATGTGGCCATTTTGTGAGTCTGCACACGTGAATGTGAGTACACTGCCAGGGCCCGGAGGAGATCTTTCCTCCACTCCTCCTGGGCTTTTGGCTGACAGACTTCTGAGTCTGCTTAAACAGAGGGTCAAGGTGTCTGGCCTTGAAATCAGCTGTTGGAGGAAGCTGCACTACAAGGCCTCAGTGGGGCCCCCCACTTTGCTGGGAGTAGCTTTCAAGCCAACGCTCTCATCCTCGGTGCCTACCTGCAGCTGCCTTGCACCTGGCCACGCTCCCTGTTGATCCAGACCCTAATCCCAACTCAGTTTTCCATCTTGACAACCTTGGACTTGCCTTATCACTGAAGACATGTCTAATGATCTGGCCAAGCCTGTTTGCTGTCACAGGACCTGTCCTGCTCCCCTTGCTCTGGTGCCATGCGAAGGTGCTCTCATCAGGGAGGGCCCTGCTGCCTGCTTTGCTCCCATCCTTGGCTCCCTGGCATACAAACATGCTTACCTACCTACAAAAGTTACATTTTGGAGCTGTTCTTCAGTTCACTTACTACCAATTTGTTTTGCCACTCAGACTATCAGTGGCAAGCTGCTGTGGGACACTGACTTACCTGTGCTCACAACCTAGCTATGAAGTGGAAACCTTCATTTTCAGATATCAAGGGAGATAATATGAAGGAAAAAACCAAATGGTCTTGGTTGAATCATAGAATGGTTTTGGGATAATATGAAGGAAAAAACCAAATGGTCTTGGTTGAATCATAGAATGGTTTTGGTTGGTGTAGTAGTTTTGCCCTAGTCACCACACAGTTTCTCACTCCCCAGTGGGATGGGGGAGAGAACTGGGAAGAAGGGAAAACTCATGGTGACCTTAAAGATCATCTATTTCCAACCCCCTCTTGCCATGGGCAGGGATACCTTCCACTAGGCCAGGTTGCTCAAAGCCTCATCCAACCTGGCCTTGAATGTTTCTAGGGATGGGGCATCCAAGGCTTCTCTGGGCAATCTGTTTCAGTGCCTCACCACCCTCACAGTGAAGAATTTCTTCCATATATCTAATTTAAACCTACCCTCTTTCAGTTTAAAGCCATTACCCCTTGTCCCTCTCCAGCTTTCTTATAGCCTCCCTTTAGGCACTGGAAGGCCGCTATAAGGTCTCCCCGGAGCCTCCTCTTCTCCAGGCTGAACAGCCCCAACTCTTTCAGCGTGTCCTCATAGGAGAGGACAGCCCTCTGACCATCTCCGTGGCCCTCCTCTGGACTCCAGCTTACATCCTTGTTACGTTGGGGGCTCCAGAGCTGGATGCAATACTCCAGATGGAGTCCCACAAGAGCGGAGTAGAGGGGTAGAATCACCTCCCTTGACCTGCTGGCCATGCTTTTTTTGATGCAGCCCAGGATACAGTTGGCTTTCTGGGCTGCAGGTACTCATTGTCAGCTCATGTTGAGCTGACAACCAACACCTCCAAGTCCTCCTAGGGCTGCTCTCAATCCATTCTCCGCCCAGCCTGTATTTGTGCTTAGAACTGCCCTGACACACATGCAGGACCTGGCACTTGGCCTGATTGAACTTCATGAGGTTCGGATGGGCCCAACTCTGAAGCCTGCTAAGGTCCCTCTGCATGGCATCCCTTCCCTCCAGCGTGTCAATTGCACCACACAGCTTGGTGTCGTCAACAAACTTGCTGAGGGTGCACTCTGTCCCACTGTCCATGTCAGTGACAAAGATGTTGAACAGGGCCAGTCCCAATACCCCTGAGGAAAGCCACTCATCACCACTCTCCATTTGGACACTGACCGTCCTGGACTGTCTGAGTGCAATTGTTCAGCCAATTCCTTGTCCACTGAGTGGCCCATGTGTCAAATCCATGTATCTCCAATTTAGAGACAAGGATATCATGCAGAACAGTGTCAAATGCTTTGCAGAAGTCCAGGTAGATGATGTCAGTTGCTCTTCCCTTATCCACCAATGCTGTAACGCTGTCATAGAAGGCCACCAAATTTGTCAGGCGTGATTCTTCCTTGATGAAGCCATGTTGGCTGTCACCAATCACCTCCTTATTTTCCATGTGCCTTAGCATGGTTTTCAGGAGGATCTACTCCATCACCTTGCCAGGCACAGAGGTGAGACTGACTGGCCTGCAGTTTCCTGGGTCTTCCTTGTTTCCCTTTTTAAAAATGGGGGTTATGTTTCCCTTTTCCAGTCAGTGGGAACCTCACCAGACTGCCACGACTTCTCAGATATGATGGACGGTGTCTTAGCACTTAGATAGTTCCCTCAGCACCTGTGGATGCATCTCATCAGGTCCTATGGACTTGTGCACCTACAGGTTTCTTAGATGGTCTTGAACCTGATCTTATCATACAGTGGGCAGTTCTTCATCCTCCCAGTCTCTGCCTTTGCCTTCTGCAACTTGGATGATGTGGCTAAGAGCACTCACCTGTGAAGACTGAGGCAAAAAAGCCATTGAGTACCTCAGCCTTCTCCACGTTCTGGGTAACCAGTTCTCCCATTTCTTTCCAGAGGGGGCCTCCATTTTACCTAGTCTTCCTTTTATATCTGACATACCTATAGAAGCTTTTCTTGTTGTCCCCGACATCCGTGGCCAGATTTAATTATATCAGGGCTTCAGCTTTCCTAACCTCATCTCTGGCTACTCGGACAATCTCTCTGTATCCTGTTAGGCTACCTGTTCTTGCTTCCACACTCTGTAGGCTTCCTTTTTATGTTTGAGTTGGTCCAGGAGCTCCCTGTTAACCCATGCAGGCATCCTGCTGTTTTTGCCTGACTTCCTCTTTGTTGGGATACATTGTCCCTGAGCCTGGAGGTGATCCTTGAATACTAACCAGCTTTCCTGGGCCCCTCTTCCCTTCAGGGCTTTATCCCATGGTATTCTACCAAATAGATCCCTGAAGAGGCCAAAGTCTGCTCTCCTGTAGTCCAGGGTAGTGAGCTTGCTGTGTGCCCTCCTCACTGCCCTAAGGATCTTGAACTCCAGCATTTCATGGTCACTGCAGCCAAGGCTGCCCTTGAGCTCCACACTCTCCACCAGCCCCTCCCTGTTGGTGAGAACAAGGTCCAGCATAGCACCTCTCCTTGTTGGCTCCTCTGTCACTTGGAGAAGGAAGTTATCACCCACACATTTCAGGAACCTCTTGGATTGCTTATGCCCTGCTGTGTTGTCCCTCCAACAGACATCGGGGTGGTTGAGGTCCCCCATGTGGGCCAGGGCTTGTGACCATGAGGCTGCTCCTATCTGTCTATAGAGGGCCTCACCCGCTCCATCTTCCTGGTCAGGTAATGTGGCATTGTAATGTGACCTGTCTCTGCCCTCCCTTTAATCCTGACCCGTAAGCTCTCTGTCAGCTTCTCATCCATACCCAGGTGGAGCTCCATGCACTCCAGCTGGTCATTGACGTAGAGGGTGACACCCCCTTCTCGTTTCCCCTGCTTGTCCTTCCTAAAGAGCCTGTATCCCTCCATTCCAGTGTTCCAGTCATAGGAGCCATCCCATCTCATCTGTGATGCCAGTAAGATCATAGCCCTGCAGGTGTGCACACATCTCTAACTCTTCTTGTTTATTCCCCATGCTACGTGCCTTTGCATAGAGGCATTTAAGTTGGGCCCCTGATGAAGCTGACTTGCTGGCTGGAGTGGCTGGAATGGCCCTTTTTAAAATGAAACTGCAGTGGTATTTTGACTAGCAAGCAAACTGGGAAAATATCGGCTCAAGCAACCGAGACTGCATCCAATAAATCTGTGCCCTGAAAGTCTTGAATAATTCAATTCCAACAAGCAGAATAATTCAGTTTCAAGGCAAAAAGAGAATCATTTGTCTGTATTAAAACTGCTTGACTTAAGCAACCTGAGAAACAGAGTTAATAAAAAAAAAATACAACAAAACAAAACAAAACAAAACAGAACATCACAGAGTCATAATGGTGACAGACAGGTTTCCAGACCAGATCCAACATTTAAGGTATATATATAGTGCTTTGCCATAATTAAAATCTGTTTAAACATAGACAAAAGTAAAAATAAGGAAAGACAGGTATACTAGATAAGAAAAGCTGCTACAAAGAAGCCATGTGCATGTACAGAAGCCAGGAAGTCTTGAAGGGCTGGGGTAAGAAAACCAAATGTATTTATTTCAAGAGCTACATAAACATCATGGTAAGCTGAAATTATTTCAGTCTGCCAAGGCACAGATAAATGTGACCTGTCATTGACTATTTTGATTTATTTGGATTACAAGGATCAGCATTAATTACTAGAGAGGTCTTACAGCACCAAGCGCATGTGGTCTGTGCTAACGATACTCATGATTTTTCAGAAATTAAAAATAAGTCAATTATGGGGGAAACATTGACTTACCTTTGCTGAGCAGCGAAATGTTGCTGCAGAAGCACGGGCCATGCTGCAGGCCTGCGGATGACTACAGTTGCAGCTATGAGAGGCAGAATCACTTTATGCCCTTAGCTGAAGAAATGTGGTTAGTAGAGGAGATGGAGCACTTCAGCAGCGCCCGTTGCCACAACAAAAGACGCACAGTGTTCTGATTAGGACCGTCTCACTGAAGTATCTAACTTGCTCCTTGTGGGATAATGGGTGAATAGAGCCTGACCTAGTGCCAGTATCAGGACCACTGGGAACTAGTCACAGGATTACCTGTAAGTTTACATCTGCCACCTAAACAGAGCCACGTCAGGTTTGGCTAAGTTGCAATCATTGCAGCCTTATGTAATGCAATACTTTTTGTATCTTTGCTAAGGTTTGCTGCAGGAGTCTGAGAGTCATGTTAAAGTAAGCACCTAATTCATGACAGCTTGCACGATTATTTGGGGAACAAAATAATTAACACGAACGTCTGTTCCCAGCTGATTGATTCCCTCCTGATCACTGCATAGATGAAAGTGTTGACTGGGGATTAAGATATGTATGAAACTCCTGGTAGAATGAGCAAAAGCAGATTTATTTTAATTTTTTAATATTTCAAAGGTAAAAGTCACCTGGAAGATAAATAAAAATTACCTAACAAGACATTTTAGGTTTCCTTTGTGCTTAATGAAAAATATACAAATTATTTTTTCTTTTTAAGTTATTAATTACCTTCTTGTAACTGTCCAGATTACATTCCTATCTGCTATGGCTAAAAATATGTTGATATGAATGCTGCTGAATCTGAGGGTGTAGCTAGGTTTGTAGTAATTTATTTTTTTGTTTTCTTTCTCCCCCTGCAAATATTAATAGACCTAAATCTCTCTTCTTTTTCTCCTCCTCCCCTTGCTTTCTTCTAGGCTTTTCGTTTCCTTCTGAAAGAATAACGTCTTATTAAAATTGCATCATTAGGCATAGAACACCGGAAGGGAATATTCTGACCAGAAGTAGTTTTTTGTTTGTTTGTTTGTTTGTTTGTTTTTAATGACATTGTATGAGTTTAAGGGTAAGGGAGAGGCTTAGTCTGTAGTGTCCACGCTTCTGGATTGGGTCATATGTTTTTGCGCTTTGGAGCCTTCAGCCACATTCTGGAAATTGCAGCAGGCAGGAGTGCGTGGCTGGGTGGGTCTGCCCACAAGGGAAAAATGTATGAATCCCGACTCGTTCAAAGAAGAGACTTCATACCAGAGACCAGCACAGTCTGACAGGCCATGATCTCCTCTCGGACAGAGCAATCTTCCTGCTCTCATCACACTGAAATCAGAACATCAGATACTCAAGGGCTGAGCTCTTGAAAGCCACCAGCCCATTGAAAATTTTAGAAGTACTCATTCCAAATCGAGTGCCATTCTGCCCTGAGACTGACACATATGCTTTCATTTGAATTACTTTCACAAATTTGCGTTTTTTGAAGAATGCAATTGCTTTTGCTGAGATGTATTGAGTGCACTTCTTCCCTTCAAGTCCCAGCATTTGCTGGGGCAGAGTTGGCTGGCTGCTCCTTCCCAGGGACGCCATCTTGGCTCCATGGCTGCACCCCAAGCAGGTCAAACTGCTGCACCCCACATGCAGTGGTCCCCCAAGGTGCACCTTTTCCCCTCACACATTTACACCCTGGGAGGCTCTCCTCGCCAGCCCTGGAGCTGTGAGAACACGGAGACTGTTTCGCGGGGACCCCGCAGCGTTACTCTGCCGCAAACGTGA
>WHYT01015200.1:45671-58250 GCA_009806455.1 Tetrax tetrax | reverse complement strand
AAAAAAAAAAAAAAAAAAAAAGGAGGGGGGGAGGTGTTAAAAAATAACAGCAAACACGAGAATAGAGTGCAAGCGGAGTTAACAGCAGGCCCGCAATTCGCTGCAGATTGCGGCCTAGAAAGGTGTCGGCGCGCGCGGCCGGGGGCCGGCGAGGCCAGACCCCGGCGGGGACGGGAGCCGGGGTCACCGGTCCCGAGGGATTTTTCTCCCTCGTTACCTGCGGGGCCACCCTAAGAGGCACAATACCTCACCTCCCACCTAAAGATAGCAAAGCCCTCCGCCGTCCCAGTTAATCTCCCGCGGCTTAGGTGCCGGCGCACACCGTGCCAGCAGCCAGGCCGCACCGGCCCCCAAAATCACCCCAAAAAACCACTCAATCACCCCAAAAAACCCTCTATCCAGTCTCCCCAAGCGCTGCTGTGTACCCCAAATACTGGGTATGTGGATTTATTTCTTTTTTTTCACCGGCTCTGCTTCCAAGCGAGCTGCCCGAGCGCTGGTAATTTTAGTTTTTTTTTTTTTTAATGCTGAAATCCCTCTTCGACACAGGCTAACAGCATTAGCGGCTGTCAGGGCTCCAGACGGGAGCCAGCCCGGAGTGACACGGGAGCTGCTCGGCTTTACGAGCGTGAACCAAGCCCCGGGGATTTTTGGAGAGGAGGGAAGTGGGTTTAGATCAGAAAATTCCTCCAGTGCGGGAGAACGAGCGACGGCTGCCTCTGCAGAGGGAAGGGAGGAAGTGGAGGAGGGATGAAAAAGCCATTTTGGGTGCCCACAGATGAAAATTTGGGGTAACCAAGCAGCCCTGACACCTTGTCACCCTTCTTTTCCGCTCGGCATGGCAGAGCAGGGCCTGGCATGTCCCACCGGCGTCACGCCGATGGCGACAGCGCCGGGCTCGCGCTGGGGTCACCCTTCCCCTCTCCCCAACCATTCCCATCACCGGGGAGCTTGCAATTTATTATTTGACAACCAGAGCCGGTGCTCTCCCGCCTCGGCCTTGCACCCCGCGTCTGCGGGCGCCCGGCCACGCTTCGATGCCCGCACCGGAGCCAAAGCAGCAGATGACAGCAGCGCGTCCCGTTTTCCCCGCTAATTGTTTCTAGAGGGAAGCGGCAGCGAAACATCCAGTTATCGCTGCGGAAAGCATCAGCTACTCCCATCAGTCACAGGTTTAGGGAACTTGCTCGGAGCAGGCGGGGAGTTTTCCAGAGGCAGGCAGGCAGGAGAGGGATTTGCGTGCGCACGGCTCAATAGATCCCGCGGAGCCGGGGCCGCGCAGGAATTAAAGACTTATCCAAATGAAAGCAAATAGGGTGTTAAGCGACACACATGTAGAGCGAGCGGTTTCCTTGGAAACCAGCGCACATGGAAGCGGCACACATGCCGCGCCCCGGGCATTTTCGGCAGTGCCGGGGCAGCCATGGGGCTCTGCCCTACTGGGGATGGAGCTGGAGTAAAGCCCCTTTCCACTGGCATCCCTGCTGTGGGGCACAGAGAAAAGTGGCACAAAATGCACTTTTATCCCGCCCGTGAAGGGAAGGCGAACGGCGCCCAGCTTTGCTGGCATCACTCGTCTCAGAAATTCCATCCCCAAAATAAGGAACAAGGGCCAGGTGATGGGCAAAGTCCCAGCCAGACCCTGAACCCGGCACAGGGTACGAGCAGTTTGCTTGATTTGGAAAATTCCTCCTGGAATTCCACCTGGATTCTCCCCATCATCCATCCCTCACTCACGTCGGCCCGGAGCAATGGATCTTGCACCCCAGCTAACCAAAAAATTCTAAATATACCCAAAGCGACGTGCCGGAGTGGGACAGGAGCTCCAGGATGGACGGGTGTCCGGCTCCCTTGGGATCATCACCCCGGCTCTCCCGGGTGCCGGCTCGAGAGCTCCGGCCTGCGTCCCGCCCGGCGCACGCGTGGAAGCGCCGCGGCTCCTCCCGCGAGGCGGAAGCGCCGTGAGCACCAGCTGAGAGCTCGGAGTCAATCTGGGCTTTTTTCTTGGCTCATCCCCAGTACAAAAAAGTTTCTATAACGGGCGCGTAGTTAGCAATTCTGCTGCTGATTCTTCGCCAACGAGAAATTCTAGCTCCTTCTTCCACGGCTAGCTGAGGCAGGAAAAAATTTTTTTGCAGCCGAGTCCGTTCTCCTGGCCTCAGGAAAAAGCTGCGGAGCAGGGCAGGATTTTACCTTCTTATTTTAAACCACTTCCTCGCTCTTCTCCCCTTGCAGAAATAGGTCAGCAGTGCTCACCCTGCTCCGCAGGACTTGCCCAAGGGGACAAGCGGCACCGACTCAACACCGGCTCCCCCGGCCGCGTGTCCATGCTCATCCTCGGCCCCATCAACTTCCAACGCTCCGCAATTCTCCCTCCATCATCCCTTCCCTCTCGCTCGCTGCGGCGAAGCCGGCCAAATATTATTGCAGCCTAATGTTCTAATAAGAATTGGCTAATCCAGGATTGTTAAAGGTCTGTTCCCAGATTCGGGTCTTGGGATGCTTTAAGGAACGGTTTGTCTGCTGCGAAAGGAGAACAGGTTTTTCCCCCGTAGCAGAACAAACTGGCTCCTCGCAATAAAACCACCATGGGTGTGTTACACACTCAACCTAACCCAGCGGAAAGTGGGATAAAATCTTGCAGGGCGTCCAGGATGCCGCCAATATGGGTTTGCAAGAGATGGCTGGGAGAGATTTTGAGGATGGAGGGGAGCAACAGGCTGTGCCTCCGTGCTCAGAGACGCCATGGCTGATCACACGCTGGGTTTCCCCAAAATTGGGGTCCATCATCATCATCATCATCATCATCATCATCATCATCATCATCATCATCATCATCACCACTGCCAGACACCAGACATCAGGGCAGCACATTTCAGCCCCATCACTGCCCACCTTCCAGCCAGAAGAGAAATCCCCCAAAAAACGACAAAAAGGGAATTAACACCCCAAGAACCCCTCAACCCAGCCACCGTGCTGTCCCTCCATCCCCCTCCAACTTTCCCAGGAGCTATTTATCACCATTTGGGCTGCAGGGCTTCGTCGTTAGCTAACGAGCACCGCGCACTCATCCCCGGGGCTGAGGACGCCGAGGCCGGCAGCGCTGCCCGCTCCGCAGGCGGGAGAGCCGGGATGAACTCGGGGGATGCGACACATTTCCCGAGCGGTCGGCGAGGAGGAGGAGGAGGAGGAGGCGGCGGCGAGCGGCCGTGGTGGCAGAGCGCAGCCTTCCAGCCCAATTACTATCACACGGGGGGACACATGGATTGGTGACATTTGACATTTTCTACAAAATATTTTGATGCAAAATGGCACCTCCGTCACAAATTATTTTCCAAATCTTGGCTTGGGTTTGGGTGGGTTTTTTTTTTTCTTCTTTTTTTTTTTTTAATTTTCTAGGCGGGGGAGAAGGATTGCACAAAATGACATTTGCAAATGAGCAAGTGGAAGGGTCATCGTGCCCTCACCATGGGTCACAGTGGCTGTGCCACCGGGTGGGCAAAGCAAACAGCACCCGTGGGGACAAAGGCACCCAAAAAATTCCAGGCTTTGCTCTGGGGCATCGCCGTGCCCCCTCGGGGACCCTCGGAGGGATTTCCCACCCACGCCAGGGATGGAGCCACCATCCCTCTCGGCCGCCCTGCACTGGGAGCGTGGCGGGGTGGACCCCTCCCCAGCAAGGCAGGGGTTACCGGCACTGGGAATTGCTGAACTCCGCGCTACCAGACACCTCGGGAAAGCTGAAATGACTTTAAATGCCTAAACATTTTAAAACAAACCCTGGAACAATTCAGCTCCGAACTCCTCGCCTGCTTTCTCTCCTTCCCCACTCTCTCTCTCCCATTTTTCTGGTTTCCAGAGCTGTTTTACGCCTCATTACCTGCACACCGTGAGTGATGTCTGTCGGTCCTAGAGCTGTAAATACCTTAAATCATGCTTCATTAAGAATATCTCTGGTGCTATTAAAGAGCTATAATAGACAACGAGTTAACAGATGATTAAATATGAACTCCATTTGTGTCAGTCACCGGAGCGCAGGAAGAGGCTTTAAGTTTTTTAAACTCGCTCTCATTATCTGGGGAAGTGGGGCTGCGGCGGGCGAGGCTGGAGGGGGATGGAGGGATGCTGGGGTGGGGATGGAGGGATGCTGGGATGGAGGAATGATCAGATGGGGATGGACGGATGCTGGGGTGGGGGTGGAGAGATACTGAGAGGGGAATGGAGGGATGATCACATCGGGATGGGGAGATGCTGGGATGGGGATGGAGGGATGCGGGGATGGGGGCAGAGGGATGAAGGTATGGAGACAGAGGGATGTTGGGATGGGGACAGAAGGATGCTAGGATGGGGATGGAGGGAGGTTGGGATGCTGGGATGGGGATGGAGAGATGCTTGGATAGGGATGAAGGGATGCTGGCATGGCGTCAGAGGGATGACCACATGGGGATGGAGGGATGCTGGGATAGGGATTGGGCACAGGGATGCTCCTGCACCAGGGACACCGAGGAGGAGCCAGCTCCTCCCTTTGTGACTGCGAGCTGACGACCCTGGCAGCCTTTTGCTCGGCTGTTCCCACCCGCACAGGCAACCAGCGCCCGGCGACATGTGCAGCAGATTGATCTTTAGGGTCTGGTAGCCAGAGATTAGAAAGAAAAGAAAAGAAAGGAGGGAGGAGGAGATGTCAGGCTGCTTTGGATGGGGCGGGATGGGGAGATGGATGGGGACCCAGGAGGAAGGGCTGGAGGCCGGCAGCACAGACCACGATGCAAAAGCAGACTGAGCATTGCTGTCTTTCCAATGAAAGAATAGCTCAGCACAAATGAATTGCCAAAGTGCAAATTAAATAATAATTAATATTATTAAAATCCCACGAACACACAAAAATACTGGGGGAAATTAAATAATGAATGTTTTCTTATTTCCTGGATCAGATGTTTCTCTATAAAAATCCAGAACAGTTTCACAGGCAGCTTCAGCAGAAGCGGATTATCCCACAGCTCAGGGCTGCGGCTGAGCCCAGGCGACCAGCACGTGCATCCCACCACCAAACCGGCCCCGGAGAAAGGGGTAAGAGGCAGGAAAATGATCACCCCTCATCACACCCCGCAGCGACGGGGACGGGTGATGCCTCTAATGGGTTTAAACTGGAAAAGGGGAGGTTTAGATGAGACAAAAGGAAGAAATTCTTCACTGTGAGGGTGGTGGAAGAGGTTTTCCAGAGAAGCTGTGAATGCCCCATAGCTGGAAGTGTCCAAGGCCGGGTTGGACAGGGCTTTGGGTGACCTGGTCTGGTGGACGGTGTCAGGGGCTTGGAATGGGATGAGCTTCAAGGTCCCTTCCAACCCAAACCATTCCAGGGCTCTGTGCCTCCCTGGCTCCTCACCATCACCTCTCCCTTCCCCTCCCACTCCAGGAACAGCCTTAAAAACCTTTGGGAAATGGATGGAGCTGCGCAGGCGGCGGCATTTGGGTGTGGGCAGCTGCCCCATGCCCCTGTTTGGGATGATGCTCACCCCCGTTTCGGATGATGCTCACCCCCATTTCAGATGATGCTCACCCCTGTGCACAGGGAGAGACGCAGGATGATGCTGAGCGGGTACCACACACCCTTCATGGTCACACCAGTGCCCCCATTTCCCCGGCTCCAAAAGGGAAATCCCTCACCTGATACCTTACGGGAATGGTGGCAGAATAAGTTCGGATCCCTACAAGCGCCCGGCACTCCACGGTCACCTTATTTATCATTCCTGAACACACCTCGACCCCTCGCTGCCGGCCACGACCCCGCTCGCTGGCCACATCCACGTCCCCGAGGCCGAGTGGGAGGACAGGGGTCCCGGGGGGGGGAGGTGGCAGTTTGGGACGGCGGGGCTGGTGGCCGGCGGCTGCGGGGGGACAGTGACACGCAGCTCCCGGGGGACCGCGCTGGCGGGGACGGTAATTGAATCTCGGCGCTTATATTCAGCCGGAGCCGCGCGCGTGATTAAGTTAACTGGAAATGCCATTTCCGTATTGTTCAAACCCTTAAGTGCCGCAAGCTTCTTATCATTTGCTGCCGGTCCCCTCTGCTCCTCCGCTCCGACCTCGCCTCCCCTCCGGCAGCGGGGTCAGGATGCAGCGGCCCCCAAGGTCACGGAAAGAAATTAATCCCAGAGCCCCTCGGGAGCCGGGCCGGCATCTCAGCTGCGGAGATTGGAAGGGCTGGGAGGGAAGACGAGCTCTCCTCTCTATTTGGGGAAAAATAAAAGCATTTCAGGAGCGGTGGGAGCCGCTCTGCCCATCTCCATCCCTGGGGATGAACCACCAGCCCACCCACTGCATCCGTTTACCTGCCGCCATTCACCCCCAGCGTTTATGGCTCCAAAAAGCACGTCCGGGGCCTTTCCCCCACCCCTGATGCACCATCCCCACTTGTTGAGCTGCACCCAGAAACCGCCTTGGCAAAACCACCCAGAAATAACCCTGCCCGCCATGCAAACTGCTCTTGCCAGGAACAGGAGGGAAAAGATGCTCAGCTCAGAACTTCCCTCCCTAGTAAAATATTTAATAATAAACCAAGAAGAGAAGCCAACTGTCTCCCTTGGATGTGGTTTTCATTTGGAAGTTAATAGGATTTTTATTCCCATCAAAAAAAATCTCTCTTTTTTCTTTTTTTTTTTTTTCCTAATGTATATTTTGTTCTAATATATCCATCTTGTCACACTGAATAAAACACAAATCCTATCGACGCAGCCCAACCCGACGCCCGCGTCGCGCTCCAGCACCGGCCACCCTCTCCCAAGGCTCCCGGCCCCCATCACTTTGTTAATCGATACCACTCGAAAGCCTTAAATAATATTTTAAATACTCCAAGTGTGCGAAAACCCCCGCCTTAATGTGTTAATTTCCAGGATGCCTTGTTGCTTTGAAATCCCGGGGAAAAAAAAAATGGGAAGCTGAAATGAGTCCTATGAAAAAGAACAGTGCATCATTAGCGCAGCCGGATCCGTATCGCAGACCGCGGCAATTACCAGCCGGCGAAACACCGCAAGCTGTGAAGAGCTTTCATTACCGGGGCTTTCGCAGGTCATTCACCTCTGGCCAATCTCATGCTAAAACAAGCATTTTCTGCACCGCGGAATCCAGCTTCATTTAAATCCATAATTGCTTTGATTTCGGTACATACGGAGCACGGGGACTACATGACTAAGAAATCTATTAGTCAATAAGTTTGCTACTTTTATGGACCTTTCGGCATCTTGCCTCAATTTCTGCCCGGGTCGGGTAATGGATGGAGATGCTGATCTCCACAGCGGGTGCCATCTGCCCCGGCTTCCCCCTTGGCTGCAATTCCATTCCCGGGTCACCCAGGGGGAATTCAATCAGGGAGCCGGCCTGCGGGATACCGCTTCAGCCTCAGAAACGCAATTCCCCGCTGCCGGCAGCTCCGCGTGGCAAAAAAAAACCCCCCTTTTTCCAACCTACAACTGGTATTGGATGGGTTTTTTTGTTATTTCCCAGGGCGTGCAGAGGGGGTTTGGTCCGGGGATGCTCGGGTGTGAATCGGATGTGATCCCTCCGCCGCTGTTTTCCCCTCTCCTGTATCCCCCCACAAGACCAAACAGCCCTTTGGGGAGCTGTGGACAGAACAAAAAAAAATGGTTTTTACGGCTTTTTAGAAATTTATGGGTACTGACATGGGTGTATCCACCATGCCTATATATGAAAACTCCCCAATTTAAGAGCTGCAGTTCGCACTTCTGTACAAAACCCCGGGTGACTTGTGTGTCGCGGGGTTATCTCCTCCTCCGTGGGTGCCGGCGGAAAGCAGAGACAATAGTCTATTCTCCTCCGAACGGGTTCCTACCCAGCCCCTCTATCCAAGTGCCTTCCAGGAGCGCATTAAACGATGCGATTAACGTCTGTCACGCGCGCTGCAGTCTCTCTTTCAGCCTCTCCCGGGGGAAGGAGCCGCACGTGCAGGGGAAGGGTTTGTTTTGGTGGGGTTTATTTTCTCTTCTTCCAAGCGCAGGGCGGGCGGAGGGGAAAGGCGAAGCGCCCTGCTCGTGCTGGCTGGAGCGGCGCTGGGTTGGGCGTTGGCATCTCACAGCCAAATCTCAGTTATTTGGGGTGAAGGACCGAGCAAAAAGTTGGTCCTGGGGTGGGAGGGGGGCCTGGGGAAGGGCAGATGCCGAGGGGCTGGAGGAGCTCGCGGCAGCAGCAGCGCTAAGCAAAACCTCAGCTGCCGGTCACAGCGTTTGCAGGGGGCTGGATTCCCACAACCCGCACTCCTTCACACCCAAAAAGCTGAATCCTGCTTTAAATAACACACATTTCCTGCATCCTCATCCCAGCATCTCTCCATCCCAGCATCTCTCCACCCCAGCATCCCTCCCTCCCCATCCCAGCATCCCTCCATCCCAGCATCCCTCCATCCGCATCCCAGCATCTCTCCATCCCCATCCCAGCATCCCTCCCTCCCAGCATCCCTCCATCCCAGCATCCCTCCATCCCCTCCCAGCATCCCTCCATCCCCATCCCAGCATCCCTCCATCCCAGCATCCCTCCAGCCTCACCCGCCGCAGCCCCACATCCCCAAGCGGGACAGTTGGGTCACGCTGCATTTTATCAGGACAGGTGGGAGAAGGGGATGCGGCTCCCGCAGCCGGCATCCTCTCCTAATTGATTTCTCATGCTTTATTGCCGCTTCGCTTTAATTGCAATACAAACGTTTGCTGATGCAATTATCGCGCGTATGTGATAAAGCTGTTAGAGGGTGTCATTAGGTCGTATTTCTTCATTTATTTTAGGGCGTGCGAGGGAAAGAGAGAAGTGCACAGATTTCTGGCAATAAAATAATTTCAAGGTGCATTTCTTTGTGGTGGGGTGGGTTTTTTTTTTTATTTAATACACTGAAAGCAAAAAAAAATTGCCTCCCAGCAGGTTATCTGGGGGTGAAATAATCCACTCAGCCTTCAGATTATCAGCTAAGGCGCATTTGCATGAGAATAGGCATGGAGAGCTCCCTGCACGGAGCGAGATCCCTCCGGATCTGCCGCTGCCTTTGCACAAAACGCCAACGGGTCCTTGCCCTGCACACAAAACCCCTCATGGATGCGGCTCCTGGATGGAATATTCCCTGGGAATGGGACACTACCACGGGATTTTGTTATAAAAAGTATAAATTTAGGAATAATTGGGTGGGAAAAGCAGAATAATTGCCCAGAATTGGCCAGGGCAGCTCACCTTGAGCCACAGCACCAAACCCTTGCTCGGCCGTGCCCCACGCCGCAATGCCGGTGCTGTCCCCGCGGCGACGACCGTCAGCGGAAAACCAGCAGCATCCCTTCGCTCCCAGCCCATGCCTGACTCTGCTTTAAACCACCGGCAAATCTGGGAGCAGCGCTTGCATCCCGGGAGAAACAAAGCCAAAACCCACAAACCCTTCCTCGGCCGGGGCCAAATCCTGCGTACGGACACCCGGCATCCACCGCAAAACCTGACGCTGCACCTTTCCCGTCGCAGCTGTCAAAATGAAGCTGTCGCCGTGACGGGCTCCTTGCAGCCTCGTTAAAAAATGTGACGGTTCCCTTAGGCTACCGGGGGAGACATGGCCAAATTAATGAGGATGTGACAGAGTTTACGGGTGGGATTAGACTCCTCTTCCCATGCCTGCGCTCGGCGTAAACCTGAAAATTGAGGGAAAAGAAGGGAAGGCGAGGGTGAAGGATGGCGAGGGGTTCGGGGAGCATGTGCGCTCACCAAAGGAGCAATCCTGTACTTGTCATAATTAATCAGGCGCACATTAGACAAGCGGAAAGTGCTCAGCCCCTCCGGTAAGGGATGGGAATTCAACCCTCACCTCCTCGCCCCACGGATCCGGCCTCCCTGGGATGCGCCGCACAGGGAGCGGGTTTGCAAACACATCTTTACGCCCTCCTACTTAATTTCCCCGTTTAAAAATAAATAAACAGAATTGATTTTTTTTTTTTTTTTTGTGTGTTCCTTTCTCTTCCCTTGCCCAATCTGGAAAGCAACCCACTTCCAGCGAGACGCTGCGGCTGGGAGCGGAACGAGGAAGGGTTTGAAGGGTTTGCACGCTGCCAACACTGAGCATCCATCCGCCATCCCGGCCCGAGCAACGGGGGCTTGGTACCTCTTGAAGACAACATAAAGCATCCGACCGGCCACGCTGGAAACACCCAGCAGTAGCAGCCACGTGGGAAAACCCCAGCTCCTTTAGCAGTCTATATGGATCACATCCTATGGATCCAACCCGATGGATCCAACCCTATGGATCCAGCCCGTGCGAGGGGGTGCCTGCGAGCCCCTCGCTGCCCATCAGCAGGCGGTGGGAGGAGCGGGGAGCGCGAGGAAGCACTGAGAGAGTCCCGTTGGAAGGCAGCTACTTCATCTCAAACCCTTAAAAAGCGAAATAAAGCTCGGAACAATCCTGAACCAACCCCTCGAGCCCAAACAGCAGCGAGATTTGGGAGCCAGTCCAAGCTCTGCAGTTTAGGCCCATCTCCAAATATCTCCCAACAAGTTTATTTATGGAAAATCAAATCAGTCCAAGACGTTCACAGCTCAGGAATATTTAATGCTGTTTGGTGAGGAAGTATTTCCAGTGAGGAGGGAACCGCGTGGCTCCCCGAGCCCGGCTCCCGGGCATCGCACCAGGGACGATGCTGGCACCGACCCACACCAGCCACCCTGGGAGCTCGGAACTGGTCCGACTGGATCAAACACCTCCCTAATTTAGTTCCTACCAATCCTGCTTAATTAATTGGGTCCGGAGGCATAGCGCTGGGCTGTCTGCTAAGGTGAGCCGTGGGAAGAGCCAGGTGCTGGAGCATCCCTGAGGGCGAGCATCGCCCATGGGTGTCCACCACAGCACCTACCACAGCCCTATCCGCTTCCCAGGAATGGGAAAGACAATTTCTCTGGTTGGGAAGAGGAGGAGACGGTAGCAGAAGGATAACCCAGACGATGCTCAGATACAGAAACACATCCCCATGCCGCCCCTGTCGCAGGCAGCGATGCCGCTGTTCCGCGCAGCATGGAGCCGCCGCCGTAAAAACTCCGCGGAGCTGCTTTTGCACCCAAAATGATGGGAAAGGGGAATGAACCGCCTGTCCCAGCGAGGCAGAGCCGCAGCTGCCCCGGCGCTGATGTTACGCTGCCGACGTGACACCAAGCTGCCTGCAAGGGCAGCCCCCAGCCAAGGGCAGGCCAGAGGCAGCGGTGATGGGAGTCACGTTAATAGACACCTGCCACCTGATGGGGAGCATTAATGCATCCCCCTGCTCCCGCCGGACACCGGCGAGCATCCTCAACTGCATCCCTGCCGCCGCCGAGAGACAGGCTGTCACCTCGGCAAGGGAGGGGGGACGCAAAACAGCCGGGGAGCGGGGGGACCGCACCAGGGCAAGACCTGGCTTTTTACAAACAGCTCTAATATCCCTGGAAGACGTCTCCGAGTCATCCACCAGGTTGGAAATGTCTCCCATTATAATTATGAGTCATTCGTGACTCAGTGACATTTCTGAAATTAAAAAGCAGTGGCTGGCCCAGCCCTTTGCTGCCCCGCTCGGCAGCCGCGCAAACGCTACACAACTTATTTTTAATGCCGGTTCCCAGACAAACAACCTCCCAGACCCATCGCCCCCCAGCCCAGCGCTGCAGCCACTGGGGCACGGTCCCCTGGGACAGCAGGTTTTGCCTTCACACACCCTTAAAATAACCGAAAGCAACCCGTTGGGTATCGCCAACAGCCCGGGACTTAGGGGAAACCTCCGTCGGAGTGCGGCGCACGCAGCGGCATGGCACACACCCAGGCTGCGTGCAAAACCACATTGGCATGAAAAAGGGGGTTCAGGGACCCTCGGCCATAGCGGGGCTGGTTGGTCACAGCCCACTGGTGTCCAGTCCCCAGGGACAGGCCGTTAGGCAAGTTTCCATTAAGCCTGCCCTGCCCTCATCGCTCAGTTTTATCCTGGGAGCGGCCAAACTCGGGGCAGGAAGCACTGCGAAGCGATAACCCCCGATCGCACAATTATTTCCCCCTCTCTCCTCAGTCCCTTTACAGCCCGAGCACTCTGTTATTAAAGCACTAGATTGTAGAGGCCAGGGGGCAGCTGCCCTCATGAAAGGCACGGGGCAGGGATGCTTCAGGGTAGGGATGCTCAGGGGCCGGGATGTTCGGGGACCAGGATGCTCGGCGGCAGGGATGCTTGTGGACCAGGATGTTCAGAGGTCAGGATGCTCAGAGGCTGGGATGCTCAGAGGCAGGGATGTTTGGAGGCCGGGATGCCCAGGGACCAGGATGCTCAGGGGTCAGGATGCTCAGAGGCAGGGATACTCATGGGTCAGGATGCTCAGGGGTCAGGATGCTCAGAGACAGCAATGCTCTTCGACCAGGATGCTCAGGGGCCAGGATGCTCGGAGGCAGGGATGATCAGAGGCAGGGATGTTTGGAGGCCGGGATGCTCAGGGACCAGGATAATCATGGGTTGGGATGCTCAGAAGCAGAAATCCTCAGGGGTTAGGATGCTCGGAGGCAGGGATGCTCATGGACCAGGATGCTCAGGGGCCAGGATG
>WHYT01015200.1:18643-42648 GCA_009806455.1 Tetrax tetrax | reverse complement strand
AACCCCGCCCGGGACATCCTCCGTGGGCAGCCGCGGGCTTTCCTGCGGATCGACAGCGGCTCTCCCCGCGGCTCCGCGCAACGCGAGCGGCTTACATAAACGGCGCGCGGAGTTACCCTGCGCGTGGGCTGCACGCAGCGCTGGGGCTGGGGGGGTGCAGGGAGCCACCTTCCCCCCACCCAAATTTATTTTTTTTTTTTTATATAAAACAACCCAAACTGGCTTCCTGTGGGGGGGAAAAGGCAGCGCGAGCGAGAAAAAGAGAGAAATGACTCAAGTGTTTTGTAACTTGTCACATTCGACGCTGCGATTTGCAGGCAGGGAAGGAGGGACCCAAAATAGTCGCCCCAACCCCGGCTTGTGTAACAGAGATCCCCCGTCCCCTCCCCTCCGCTGGGAAAAGGGGAACATTTCTGCCGTGGATTGGCAGCTGGAAAGAGGCAGGAGAGCTCGGGATTGTTCCAGCGCAGGAAGGAGCCCCCAGATTGGGAAGAATTACTCATCCGTGGAAAAAGCTCCTGTGCCGGAGGGGAGGTGCTGAGGAAGATGCTGCAGGGGAGGAAGGCTCCCCGGGGATGGCTTCTCCAGCTCAGAGCCCTCCGGCGAGGCAAGGCTCCCCGGGATGCTGACCCGAGCGGGAGGTGATGCTCGGGGAACGCAGCCGGAGCGGGAAAGCGGGACAGCGCGGGGTTTCCCCTGCAGAAAAAGGGATCCAGCCAGGGCTTGATCTGCTGAAAGGCGTCAATATCCCCGGCGCCAAAGTTGAGCCCAGGGAGGGCTGGAGTCCTTCCAGATGCTGGAGAGGGGACGGGAGGATGCTCCGTCACCCCGTGGGAGGGTTCCAGCAGGGTCAGGGCGTGTTTTAGGGGTAAAAACCTCTCCTGCACAGCGCTTTCCTCCTGGACCACAGCCACCAGCACCCCGCGCTTCACAGGTTTTTCGTCTACATGCTCAGCAACCCACCGCACCCCCGCAAGAGAGCCCGGGCCCCTCTGCACAGAGCAGGGAGGGCAACACCCAACCATGATGGGCAGGGTGATAGAGCGGGGACACCCCCCCCAAAATACACACGACACACTGCTGGCTCTGGCCCCCCAGCCTCTCCCAGCCCCTTGACATCCGAAGCCGGAGATGCAGGCCGCGGGCAGGAGCGTGGTCGGCTTTGCACAGCATCCCTGTCCAGAGCCGGGTTCGTTCCTCGTTACGGCTGATGAGGTGCCGCAGGGATGCTTCACCCTCTGGGTACCAACCCACCACGGATCCAGCACCAACCACGCATGGAGGAGCTGGGGAGGATGCAGGGGGAGCCGTGTCCAGCTCACCCCCCTGATAAATTCTGATTTCACACCCCACAAATTCAATTTTCAAGGCACAAGTGCCAGGAGCAGCCAGAGGAGCCTGCCTCCTACTATCAACCCTCCCGCCCACCCGAAAGTCCACTAATTTCTTTTGAAAAAGTCAAGGCAGGTCCCGGGGATGGCGGAAGACGCAGTAAGTGTGACATCTCCCCTGGGGGCTCATTGATCTGCCATCGACCGCCGCGTCTAACCTGACTTTGAAGCCCCAGCCGGGCTTTGGCAGCTTGTGGGGGCAGTGCTACCTAAGGGTGTCCTCCAAAATAAAATGGGTGGGGAGTTTGAGAGAGGAGAGCGGAGAGCTTCGCAGCCTTTTCTGCAGTGTAACCGCAGCTCAGGCTCTTAAATCCCAAGTGTCCGACACGCAAACATCACAGCGTGCAGCCGGTACCCAGAGCGTCCCAGGAAAATCCCAAATGTGGAGTGCGTAAAAAAAAAAAAAAGGTTATTTTTAACAGATTTGTCTCATTCTACAATGCAACTTGGCTTTATAATTAAAAAAAAAATAAAATAAAAATCTCTATTTCTTTGCGACAGAGCCACAGTTTTCAGACGAACAGATTAAAACCAAAGGTGCCCTGCGACAGCAGGGACTTGCCCACTCAATAAACGGGCATCACGGAGACAAAAAGCCAAATTCCCAAATCCTTGGCCATCACACGACCACACAATCCCTGGGATGCACCCACTGGGATCCCGTACAGCCCCCCACATGAGCCCCCGCTCCGATTTTAACACAAAACTGGGTGATTCAACGCGAAGTACACATCTGCAGGAGCAACACAATCATCTCCCGGAGTTCAGCGTTGACGGATAGGAGTTTTAATTACCAAACCTTTTCATCCTCCCCCACACGCACAAAAAGTATATTTTCTGGCATGTTTATTTAATAATAAAATATGATAAAATTATATGTTAGGGGAATAAGTGCACGGTGTGTGTAAAGTACAAGATGAGCTGAAGTCTGGTTTGTCACCGGAGCTGAAAAATCTCGGCTCCTTTGATCGCTCGGGCTCTGAAGGAGGAGAACGTGGTACAGGGCGTCGTGGACCCGGCCCAGGGGGCTTTGGGCCCCTAGCACGCTCCCCGCTCACGCAGGGTGGCGGAGATTGACAGCCTCCCCTCCCGCGCACGTCCCCGTCTCTTGATTTCCCCAAAGAGAAGAGCAAGCACAAGCCGGCCGCCTTAATCGCCACGGACAGGGCTAAAGGGTGCCCCCGTCACCCATCAGTATCATTTAGGGCTTGGGAAGCGCCCAACTCCCACGGGGAAGCCCCCTCGGACCTCCGTGCTCATATCAGTCTGAATTTCATCCGGTCCTTAACACCGTTGTCTGGTTGATGTACCCGCGCCGTGCGGTAACGCTGTCTGATGCGTCCATTCCCCCGGCACTGGGATCCAAAACTGGGGTGTTAATGGGGACCAGCAGCAGCTACCGCCGGTGTGAGACTGGGGAGACACCAGTTACTCGCTTCCCAACATATAGACACAAGGATGCTGAGGTTCTCCTTGCTCGTAATTTTCCAGGAGGAAAATTTATTTATTTTTTCCCCGTTCTGGAAATTCACAGCCAACCTGCTAACGAGCCTTTGCGAACCTTGCGCCTTCTTACCTCGGATTTTACAGCCTGCTGGGATTTGAGCTCTGTGGACAGCCTCACGTTCGGTTGGGAATCCGAGGCTGAGGGGCTGTTCTCTCCTATTATTGCTCTGTCAATCTCGGATTAGCACATTACAATACGGTACACTGAATGCATCTGTTCCGTATAGCGCAGCGCCTAATTGTCATTTGTCGAATCACTTGATCTTATACGATTGTTAAGCAATTATTTCATCCAAAGCCACTTAAACTTTGATTACCGTATAGATTTTCCTCTTATCCCCGTAAACGCATCAGCTGCCTCAAACATTTCGCTGTGGGAAGAGGTGGAAGCGTCTGTCCCGCACGGGACACGTACGTGGAGAGGAGAGCGGACGATGACCGGTAGGTTGGTGGCATCTCCAAAGCCCATCCTGCCCCAAGGGGAACGCTGTTTGTCCAGGGCAGTTAAACGTCCAGCAAATGTGTAGGTCGTGAAAGGGATGTGAAGTGACATTTCTGCCAAGATTGCTCATGGAAAGCGGCTCTGGTGGCGCGTGGCACCAGCTGGCCCATCGGTCCCCTCCCGTCGGGCAAGGGCCTGGCATGGAATGACACCCCGTGTTTCTCCAGTGCTGCCCACCGAGGATGCTCTCCTGCTCCTCAAGAGGCACAGAAAGCAAAGAGCATGAGGAGGAATCACAGCCCAAGCCAGCCCTGCCGCGGGACACGGAGGTGTTTGCACGCCCCAGACCCGCTGTGGTCCCAGCTCAGTGGAGGACAGAGCCTGCAGCACACTAATTTTTATTTTTTTTTGCTTTAAAACCCTGACTTCAGTAGCTCACAGGCCTCGCACCAGCTCCTCCACCCAGAAGCCACTGCAAAGCCGGGCGGGTCCCCAGCACCACGGGGCTGGCAGCCCTCTGAAGCTGGGGATGCTGGTATGTCCCAGCACGGTCCCAGGGCATGGGAACCCAAACCAGCAAGGCGAGAGGGAGGGGTTCCTCACCGGGGGCTTGGGCTAATCCCCACAATATCTGGCTGACCGCATGGGGAAGGAATGTTGGGCCATTGTTTTTTGGGTTTTTTTTTGGTGGTTTGGTTTTTTTTGTTTGTTTTGTTTTGTTGTGTTTTTTTTCTTAAGACAGGATTGAGAGAAAAACACACTGGTGGCTCCTTAACCCCAGATGGTTCCGTGAGCCAAGGAGGATACACAAACTGTCAGGAATCTTCTGCTCAAAACCATCCCTAATGAGACTTGAATTTAACCTGAGTGCCACTCAAACCCCCCTCCTCCAGCCAGCCGCGAACCAGCGCCTGACACAACCAGAGCACATCCCCATGAGGAGATTAAGCAGGCCCTCTCATCCTTTTGTTAAAGGCTAATTAATTCCCTCACACAAGTAATTCTCTAAATAACAGGCCCCAGAGCCTAGAGCGCAGAAACCTTTGTAAATCAGGACTGTCCCCAATACGGCCACCAAGTACTCACAAAAGGAGAAGGGTGGGGCCAAGGCTGGGACATAACCAGTAAATGAGGCAAAACCAGTAAGGACTTCACCACAGACTCCAGGCACGACCCAAGCTCCTGGGAGAGGATGGTTCTCCTGCCCTTCACCCTGGGCACGGCTGCGATCCCGGGTGCTGCGGCAGAGCATCACGGCAGCAGGACATCGCCACGGCTCTCCAGCCCCGGAGCAGCACCCCGGGGTGCTGGTTACAGGGCTTTTCCAGCTGCCTTTTCAGCTCCGGCTCATTCTGCCATGGAAACTGTTTTAAATAAGACACGACAAAAACATACGATTCTTGAAAGAGCAGGGAAAGGGTGGTGACACGTGCAGCTGCAGAAAAGTTTAGCTCCTGGATGTGCAAGTCATCTTCTCAGACTGGTTTGAGCAGGAGAAAGTTTCTTGCAAAAAACAATTTAAGTTTTTAAAAGTTCCGTTTTGGGCAGAAACTCTGAGAAAAGCACTTTATTCCTGCTCCTGGCCCCTCATACAGAGAACATGTCCTACCCCCTCCCCACACGAGCCCTGGCCCAGCCCAAGAAACCCCTAAGGAAGCTGTCAAACCCCGCTACGAGCGCGGAGCCGGAGGAGCAGGTAAAGGTAGCGCCGTAAACCGCGGCTGGAGCCGCTCGCGGCGGGCAAATTGCTTTTTAACAAGCAGACAAGTTCTATCAATAGCACCTACCGTATGTTTTTATAAAGTGCAGAAATATGTTTTTCAAAGGCCGGTAAATAAAGTTCCTATCGATTTGATCTCAAGCGTAATCTGTTTTTCTGTCTGCCACCCAGAGTGGTAATAAAACGGAATCATGTAACGCGGCGTTCCGGCTAATGCGACCATACATCACGGCCGGCGCCGCGCGCGCGCTGGCGATCTATCACTTTCCATCGGGATTGCTTAGCTGCAGAATTTATAAACTTGCCCCAAATTGATGCAATGTCCAATTTTCTTTTCCAATTTATTTTTTGGTTGAGCAAAGCAATATTGAGGCAGGACGAGAAGGGCGCATTTCCCATCTATCCAGATGTTCTCCGCTGCTCCCTCCTCGGGCTGGGAAACAGCCTGGCAGCAGCTCCTCTGTCGGGATTTTCGGGAAGATGCCAACAGGTACTTTAATATTTACTTTTTACTTTAGTATTTAGCGTTTGCTCCGTGTCACATCTTCGCGGCACTAACCAAAGGCGGCATGGGATGCCCGCAGAGTGAGTTATCCGGTGCTCAGCGGAGTCTCCCAGCAAGGATGGAGCAAGATTCTGTATCCGTGCCCGGTTAAGGGGTTTCCAGGGTACCCGAACCATCGGTCACCGGCAGCCCTGTGCCAGGCAACGCATCTCTCATTCCTCTGTCAGAGCGTGCTGCTGGCAGAGAGATGCACCAGCTGCCTTTGCTGCACTAAAAAAGTCAAAAATGGGTCTTTTTGGGAAGCAAAAGCGATGTTTCCTATAAAGCTGGCTGCAACACCCCAGTGTCTAAGCATCAGTGGATATTAAAAACCCTAAAAACACAAGATGATTTATGAAAATCCCCCAGGCCAAGCAACGGTAGATGCCTATCAAAGCTCAGCTTCGCAAGGTGTCACCCTGTTTTAAGGTCCCTCATCCCCCAAATCCATCGGCACTGCCTTCACCAAGCGGAGACCCGGGGCGCAGGCAGGGCAGGAGGTGGTCCCCCCTCCAGCCCCAGACCCATTGCTCGTATCCGGAACGAGGATGGGAAACATTTCATCCCCCCCACCTTGGAAAACCGACAAATACTTCCGGAGATAAAAACAAACAAGCCCCAAAAAAAGCCGAAAGCAGCGTGTTTTTCTTGAGGAGACAAAGTGTTCCGCAGAAGGCAGACACTTCCTACACAAGTTTTCGTACTCAAATCCCGAGTTTTTCTGCCAGCGATTTTGACGGAAAGCGCGTCGCCAGCCCCTACCCAGCCCATCCCTCCCTGCCCCATCTGCAAAATCGCCCGGCCTCGGCAGGGCTGGGGAGCATCGCATACAGACCGAGATCACCTGGGCAAAGTGGGCTTCCCCATCCTCACTTGGGAATAAAAAAAATAAAATAAAATAAAATTCCCCGACCTTAGAAATCCCATTGTAAGCCATAAAAAGCAACCCCACTGCCTCAGCCCCAGCACAGGATGAACTCTGTTCCCACTCACTTCTGGGTGATTTTTTTTGGCGGAAAAATTCTCTCAAAGCATCCTTACAGGTTTCAGGAGTAAGAAAAAAAATATTCATTCCTATAGGGAAAGCCTGAGGCAACTCAGTCAGTTCTCTGCCACCAATTTCAGGCCATCCAGCCCCTCGCCCAAAATGAAACTCCCTGTTCGCGCACCGCGAAAGCTGGAAGACTCCTGGCTGCGCGGAGCTGGGGACGCGTTTCTGGCGAAGGCTGAGGAGAGAATAAATGCGAACAGAGGGAAGCAGCGGGGCCCGTGTCCTCAGATGCCACCTCAGCGCAAGATGTGCCGAGCCGTCTTGGAAGGAAACGGTGCCAAATCCTCCAGCGGAGACGAAGCCATCAGCCAGCCCCGGTGCCAGCGGGAGTGCGGACCCTCCGCACCGGGCTCCCTGGGGTGCTGCCCACCTCCCGGTGCCGCTGTTGGCATCCCATCCCAAATTAAGCATCCACAAGCGACACGCAGCCGGATCCCAAGCCCGAGTTCACTCGCCGGCTCTTGTTTTCCGGTTCACAAACACAAAGCCTGCACCCCTGACAGCACAGCCAGGCGAGGATTTGGCTCCGCTTATCCCCAAAATCCACCCCGTAGCATCATGACCGGACAGAGCAGCATCCACCTGCACCACCACAGCCAAGTCCCTTCTCCCTGCCATGGTTTGCTTTCCAGGACAAAAATAAAAAAAAAAAAGCAAAACAGCTGCCTACATCCCTGGGAAACTTGGAGCTACTGGAAAGCCACGTACAAGTGACAGATGATTTTATGTACAGCATCCTCTGCCAGGGAGGATTATTTTTTTGGAAGAATCAGACATCTTTAAGGGAAAGTTATACTTCAAACCATGTGATCAACCGAGGGAAGAGACTTCCCAGACGGCGAGGAAGCAGCCAGAAAATCCCTTTCTTAGCACTCCGAGGTAAAGCCAAGCCGCACAAGAACAGAGCTTCTCCTTTCTCAGCTGCGGCCGAAGAGCCGCAGCTGCTGGGGCTGGAGCCAAGGATGGGGAAACCACACGTGGCCGTTATCGGGGTGCCGGCAAGGGATTTGGGGACAGGGTCTCCTCTGCCAGCTGACGCCACCTCTGTGGTCCTCAAACTGGGCAGGTCATGGCAGGACACTGGGGGATGCAGGATGTCACCCCAAAACCCACTAAGGATCCACGCAACCTCGCACTTGTCCTCCTCTTACCCAGGGCATCCCACCCAGGCGGGACCCAGTGCCCCCCAGTGCCCCCCAGTGCCCCCCAGTGCCTCCCAGTGCCTCCCAGTGCCTCCCAGTGCCTCCGAAGTTCAATGCTGCCACCTGGCGGCAGGAAGCGAGAACAGCGTCTGTTTGATTTTTAAAGTTTACAAGGAATTTTTTTTAAAAAACAGACAACCTATGTTCGCGTATTTTCATTCGGCTACAGTGTAGCGCTGGGCCATTCATTAGCACGGCTACATTGTAGCGCAGAAATGGCAACGGGGCCACTCAAAAAGCTGGGGTTTGGGGTTTTTTTGAGCGTACAACCTCCCTTGGCATCCACACTTTTCCTCTAGCAAAGCCTCACCTCATACAAAAAGCACTTCTGTGCTTGACCCAAACTCGACATATATTTTGCATATAATTTGAGCCTACCAATTACAAGTTGGGTGCCTCTCAATTTTTTTTTTTCCTGGAAAAAAAAATTGACAAACACTTGTTTTGCTTCATCTTCCACACAAGGCACACAGTTCTCCATCATCTCTCATCTTGTCTGTCTCTTTTTCAGGCTGAGGAATCTTAGTGTCTCTCGCTGAAACAGTCCTACATCACTGATTTTAAGAAGTATTATGCATCAGAAACTAATTATGCATGCTGCTTCCAAAACATGGTACTGTCACGTTTATCAGTCCTTGATATTGAGTTAAAAGATTGAAAAAAAAAAAAGTTAAAGTATTTTTTAAAATCAGATAATTCCTCCCCCTGATGCAGTTACATCTTCTCGGGACTCACCTTCTCAGCCCGGGGGTACCGAACGCGGGGGCTGCCCCACTCCTTGCTGATCCGTCGCCGGTACTGGTAGCACTTGGGGATGTACGTGCAGCCCACGTCGCCCAGCTCCGGGTAGATGATTTCTAAATCCCCTCTGGGGAGAAAAGGATGGGAATTAGTGGTGCTTCCCAGGCGAGCTTGAGCCGCCGTTGCGACGCCGAGCAGGGGTCCAACCTGCTGTCACCCAAAGGCGCTGGGCATCTTGTGCACCAGGATAAGCACCCTCGCACGCCGTAACGTAACCGTGGGCTCTGCTCCCTCTTTCAAGGGCTTTAAACATCCATTATGGCTCAGATTGCTCCCAGTGTTTTCCATTGCCTTTAAAAATTGTGGCCCTTATGGGTTCATCCAAGGCTCGAAGATGGAGAGCAGAGCTACCCCCACCCCTCCCTGGGGTCAGAACAGTGTTTGAACCCCAAGCCCCCTTCTCCCACTTGCGATACGAACACAGGGAGAAGCCTCCTGTGTGTTCTGGGCACCCATTGTGCGATAACATCTCCCCTCGTGCCCACATTTAATAACCATTAACATCCCAGCGGGATGGGCTTTGACCTCTGCAGGATGACCCGTTCTAGAACTTTCCTTTCCTCAAAAGTAGCCTCCTTCCTCTGAAACTTTCTGCAGGAAGCATTTGTCACCCCTGACGCCGTAAGTCACTTTAAAGGCCTTTGCAAAGCAGCCCAGGGAGTGACTCGAGGTGACCAGGGATGCTGAGATCTCAACTTGCGTGAAACGAGAGCCGCGCAGTGCGGCGGGCGCCGCTCTGGCCCAGTTTCCTGGCAAAAGGAAGAAAGCAACCCATATTTATAGCCCTGGCAGAGGGGATACTGGAATTAACTGTCCCAGGAGGAGACACGCAAGGGCAGGACGTGACTGGACGCCCAGGGCTGGTGCAGTTTGGAAAGGAGAGAGTCGCTCACCTGCAGAACTCGCCGTCCACGCCGCTGAGGGGCTGGAAGAGGCAGGTCCGCGAATGCTCGTCCGGCCAGGGCGGCTGCTCCCCGCAGGCCGCGGTGCCCAGCAGGCCGGCAACCAGCAACGCAGCGCCCAGCAGCTTCATCCTGCCCTGTGGGGACAGAGAGGGTCAGTCCCTCGGGCAGAGCGGGGACCGCAGCATCCCCAGCACCACGCTCCAGTTCAGCCCCCCAAGAAACCAGCTCTGCTCAAAGCACACCCATCCTTACACATTGTTTTTTTTTTCCCCCTGCTTCCAGTGGTTCCACACCATTAATCCCAGTTATGCTGGAGGTGAATTGTGTTTTCTGCCACACCGTGCTGGGAAACGCCGAGCCCCCAGCGAGATCCTGCGTCTTGGGGGACACATTTCTGCCCACGCTCCTGCACAGCACGAGGGGTGTGCACACACGGCCTCACAAGCCAGACAGGACAGCGGTGACCGTCACCACCGTGGTGACGCCGCACTCCAAGCCCAGGCAGCACCACGAGGGGACAGAGTCCCTGTCACCAGGTGCTGGCCCTGCTGCTCTCCCGATGGAAATACATGGAAAAATTGCTATCAGGCTTGGCCACGGTCTCACCAAGGATGGACGCACGACCAGATGCGACCCACTGACCAACGCACCCTGACCCCCAGCACGAGGGTTCACCTTGAACCCCACCAGGCCTTCCAGAGCCTGGGCAGCACTCCTCCTGCACCAGGACAGCCACCAGCACCTATTTAAGTCCACACAAAGCTCAAGCCAAACCTTGACGTCAAGACGAGTGTGGGCACAAGATTTAGGTACCCGCACCCCCGCCGAGGTGCCTGGTGGGCTCGGTGGCCGAGGCAACCACGGTCGGCCCTGCCAAGGCACTTACCCGCCTGGTCCCGGGGATGGGCGAGCAGCTCCGAGGCAGAGCCTGGAGGTTTGAGGTTGCCACGGAGATGGTTTCCCTGGAAGGAAGGGAAGAAGGGGCTGGAAATGAAAACACAGCCCGGGGAAGGGGCAGCTCGTTCCCCACAGGATTACAAAAATCAGACAACCGGATTTCATCCCACAGCAGTGGTCTCCAACTGGTCCACCATCTCCAGGTCCTCACCTGGCCTTAATCCTCCACCTCACTGACAACTTCCCAGCTCATTACAAAGGATGAGACCCGAAAAAAAAAATTATTTACCCTAGCCCATCTTCTCTGTTGCCTCATCAGCTCTGGATGAGGCATACACAAAAAAAAAACAAACCCTGCTGTCAGTTGGGAATAGGTATTACACCACACTCTGCATCATTATGTAACGAAGAACCGGCACGCCGAGCGAACACGAGTACTAGCACCACTGTCATTACGGAGAGAAAGAGGCAGCAGGCTTAACTAATTGGAAACATTAATGGATCGGGAATGATCCGGAGGTTTAGGGGCTAATGGCTCCCGTTCCCACGCTACGAGATGGGCATACCCCATAATTAGAGCCCTGAGCCTGCAAAACAGGCTCACGTGAGCCACGCTTTTCCCAGCGGAGTCAGGAGCAGGGGTTTGGATGAGTCAGGATCACCAAAATGGGATTTTACATCCTCACACGCTATCGCCAGTGGAGTGGGGGGGTGATAACTGGGGGTCCCTGGGAGCCACCCAGGGGGATCGCAGCCCCAGGAAAAGTGCACCCAAGGATTGTTAATTACAGCTGTCCAGAGACTGTGGGGTGGGTTTCTTAGAAAAGCAGGGCTTGCCTTGGAAAGCTGAGAGCTCGCCTGAAAGCCTGGCAAGAGGGTGGCAGCGAAGGGACAGCGGCCTTGACCAGGACAGCCAAAGGGACTGACACCAGGAGAGCTGTAGAAGGGAATCTTCCTGCCAAAGCAGCTCTCCCCATGCTAAACCCATCCATTTTCGCTGTTTATTTAAGCATGGATGGCACCAGGCTTGCATTGCTGATGCTCAGACCCCCAGGTCATCCCAGGAAGGCAGAGGAGCATCCATACTTTGCAGCAACCAGCTCCAGGTGGCTCTTGCAGTAACTTTGCAGATGTTATCCAAATAACTGCAAAAGCCAGAAACAGGAACAAACCAAACAGGGATATTTTGCTTTATTTTGAGAGAAAATCCCTTCACACAGAGGTGATGTCAGCCACTTTCACCTGGAGACCTCCCAAGAGGATCACCACGAAACAGCATCAGCACAAAAGGTTTTGCCAACAATCAAGGTGCAGAGGCATCCCCCAGGGATGCTCTGGAAAAAAAACCCAGGGGAGCAACAATCTTGCAGCATCCTGCTCAAGACAAACAGTGGCTTTCTCTCCAAAGGCTATTTGCAGAGTAACTACAAAAAATCCTATTTTTTTTCCTGCCCAGGAGTTGCAAAGGGAGCGGGAAGCCCGTGCAGCAAACCCGCATCACCGGGGTATAAAGCGCACAGGAAAGTCATGGAGCCTGGCAGCAGCTCCATGCAACACTCCCGCAAGGTCAGACAGGCTCCCGCGGGGCACAAAGCCACCGGATTATTTGCTTTTTACACACAAGAGCCGGCAGCGCTGCTGGCTTCGCTGCCAGGCTGCAGCTGGTACAGCCCCGCCTGCGCAAATACTCCCGGCAAACCCACCCAGGGGATGGGCGACTTCCACCAGCACCCGTCTCCTCCGGTCTGCCTGCGCCTGGAGGTCTGGCAGTCAGGGAAAACTCATGAACCAGGCACCTGAGAGCCCGCTTTGAGCGGCATCCCGTCCGGAAGAAGGATCCTCCCATGGGAAAACGCACATCGGTGGTGTCAGGGCAGGTAGGGAGCGTGAGCCAGCCTCCTCTCCCAGCACCGCAGGTACATTCCCATGTCAGCTCTCCTATCTGAGCTGTGCAGGACCGCAGGAATCTCGTCTTTCCAGCTGCTGGGAAGCCTGCGGCAAAGTGATAATCCAGGATTTCCCCCCCACACACACTCAAGAATGAGATACTGCCCTCCACTTACAGGTGCTCCAGACCTTTTTTGCAAAGCTGTTCTTGAAGATGCTACCATAAAACCCCTCCTGCGCCTCAGTTTTATCATTTCTGCACGGTTCATGCACGAGTCCACCTCACCAGGCAGCAAATACAACCCATGGGATTTCATGGTGCTCCAACCATGCGCTGCATCTCCACACACGCAACCCTTCAGCCCTGGGTCATGGGACCAGGAGGTTCCTGACGTCCAGCAGGAACAAATATCCCCGCAGAAAAAAAAAATAAATCTTTTAGAGGTTACAAAGTCCAACCACTGGCCTCTGGATAGGTTTGTTGATCAGATGAGAGGAGCAGTGATGCGAAGCCCAAGGGCTGTGCTGCAGCCCCACTGTCGCTCCAGTTCACTGGGAGGAGACAAATGCAATATATATAATTTCCAACAAACCAAATCAGGTCCAAAAAGCTGCTAAAAAGCCTTTCACAGCTGGGAAAGCTAAGACATAGGTAAGGAAATCATCATTTTCTATTAATATTAGAGACGAAAAGGCTTTATTAAAAGGGAACTACCTCAAGGCGGGGAAGGAAGGGAGAGGTTTGGGGCTCGCTTTGGCTGGGAAAGCCAGAACGCCTGTGCTGGGAGCCAAGTCACTCACACCAGCCACAAAACCTTCTCCTCTCTGCCTGCGGAGGAGAGGAGAAGGTGGCTTGTTTTAGGGGAGGTGGCAGCCCATCCCAGGCACCACTGAGCCCTCCAGCACATGACACCTTCTTGATAGTCTCCTAAACCCCCTAAGCTGCTACCCAGGTCCCAAAACGAGCACCAAGCACCATAGGACATCCCTTAACAAAAAAAAAAAAAAACAAAAAAAAAAAATCTAAGTATTTCAAGGAACCCCATGGACATGACAGGCTCTGAGCTTCCACGTGCAAAGCCTCCAGGTCTGCTGTTATTCAATTAATTTGCTGGGCTTAAATGCAAAACAAGTGTTTTCCAGGTCAGCATTTCCCCAGAAACATTTGTAAGAGAGCAGCTTTTTATCGTGGCATGTGCCCAAAACATTGTTTGTGAGCTTTGGAATTTCCCACCCCAGCTGCCGGCTTCCTGTTGATGTTGGTTTAAGATTAACCAGTGCCACTTCATCCACTTCAGCCTTTCTTCTGAATTCACCCAGCACTATAAAAGTTATTTTATTTCATGGAATCCCATTTTACCTGCATCCCGTTTAATTACACGACCTCAGCTCTCCCCAGACACCCATTGCCTGCAGGGAGTTGTTGCTGGGCTCCAGTTCCTGCAGTCCCAGGGACACAGAAACCTGGCACTCTGTTTTTCTGGGTTTTTTTCCCCTCCCAGTTTGTTTCAGGCAAAGTTACATCTCACCACTACAGCCCAGTAAAAACTCTGTCCCTTTCTTCCCACTGAGCCGGGACTGTTGCTTTGCTGTAAGGCTCACAAAAACACCGATTTATTTTGCATTGCATGAGCAGAGGCGTTTCTGGGCAAGAATCCAGCTCCTTGCCCTCCCACCCAAGACTCCCGAGCCTTAGTCCAGCCCGAGCTCAGCTCTTCCTTCAAGGTCCAGCGTTTTCCTCCCATTTGGGCTCCCCTGCCTCAGTTTCCCCATGGGAAGAGGGGTCACAGAGGGTCCCCTGAGCAAAACCTCTGAGAAACTCACATGGAAAGCAATTCCTACAGCCTGAAAACACCTGGAAAAAAGTATTTCTGCTGTCAATATCCACCAGCAAGACTGTAGGAAGCAAAGAATTTGGCAGAGCCTCAGCGGCCTGGGTAATTCCCTCAGTCTTTGTGTCTTGCAGGAAACCAATTTTTCAGATTTTTTTTTTTTTTCCACACCAATCAGCAAAGAAAACAGAAAAACCACATCCTCTCTCCCCATTCACAACCTGCTGCACCTCCAGCCGTGCCCTGGCCGCTTCTCTCACCTCTTCGCAGGCAGATCTCCCATTTTCCCCTCTTTGCCAACAATTTCATTCCCGGCACCAACCGAACGACAAGGTCATCGTCACCTTGGCCCCACCAACCCAGAGGGCAGGAGCTTTGCGAGTTGGAAAAAGCGCTTATCCCAGAGCAGGCTAGAAATTTGCATCTCACCTTCATGGGTGATTTTAAGGTTTTGGGGGAGAGTTCAGTGGGTTTAGGGGATGTGACCGCTTTATTTGGTTCAGGAGGTCTCCAGTCATCCCAAGTGTGCCTAGTGCCATGTCAGGATCTCAGGAGTCAAAGATCCAGGATGCCACCGCAGAAAATAAAGCTAAAATAAAGCTAACCACCCTGCAGCAGCACCAGCACATGTTATGGAATAAAATAATCCAAACCGTCAAGGGGAGACAGATTATATCATCAGCTGGATCATACGAGTGCAAGAGTTCAGAGCTGAGCCCCGTATTTCCGGAGCTCGACATAAACAAGATGCCTGGGGAGAATAGGGAGGCATGCCCCCCTCTCCAGCCCCCCCCGCCAACCTGCAGATCAAGCTTTGCATTTCACAAACCATCATTTGCAGATGCACAGCACAGCCTGGGAGATTAACAGAGAGGGATTTGGGGCTTTTCTCTTTTTTTTTTTTTTTCCACCTGCCAAAGCCCCAGGTCTGAACTCTCACCCCTGCCTGCCCCGTTTCGCTAACGAGCAGCTGTGCCTGGTGAAGCTGGGTTAAACCCAGCAGCAGAGCAGGTCCTGAGGGGCCGGGGCATGGAAAGGGGGTCTGGAGCTGCAGCATCACCTCCTCCCACAGCACCCTCTCTGCGGGAATCTCTACGGGATCAGGGAGGGGATGCAGTCCTGTCCTAAATGCGTTGGAGCCCCTGCAGCATCTCACACCGCCCCGAGCCCACACAGAACACGGCAGCACCTTGGTGTCGCGCAGCTCAGGGACCGCACCACCCACCTCCGCACCCCGCGGGCGCTCGCCCCGTCTAGGAACTCCTCTCCCAAAGCAGCACCTGGCACTCAGGAGCAAGGCAGCATGTTTTGGGGAGGGTCCCTGGGTGGCTGCCATCCACCCAGCAGCTTTGGGAGGCCAGCCCAGATGAGGTGACCTTGGCAGCGGGCATCACCAGGAGCTGGCCAGTCGCACGCTCACGTGCAGCGTCGCACGAGCACACCTGCCAGAGCCCACCGCGCCGCAGCGGGCACCGTGTGACTGCTCCTGCCGGAGCTGCAGCGCTTCCCAGGGAAGGTCTTCTATTTTGGGAAGAATGTTTTCATTTGGCCTATATTAAGCGCATGCATTTCGCAGTCACAAGACAGGCGTGGAGCTGCGCTGGAGCCTCTTCAGCACCAGCAGCTAGGCAGACCCCGATCCCGTTGCTCACCGGGGTGCTGCCTAATCCCATTAGCTCCCAGCTGCACCCCTCCGCTCACACACTTGCCAAGAGGCTCCCACAACCCACTGGGATGCTGCTCAGCTCCTCTTTAAATTTCAGGCTCGAGCATTAAGGTCCCCCCTCCCCACGCCCCACACTCCTGAAGGCAGGAGAAGCCACCGAGCACTGCCGCAAACGCCAACACGCGACAGCAGAGTGGAGGTAAAGCATTGAGAAACCCTCAGGTGTGGCCTCGGCTCACCCTCCCGCTGCGCTCCCCAGGGATGCTGCGTGGGCAGGGCATGGCACGGGGAGCGGGGTTACAGAGGGGTCACCCAAGCACTTTTGCCTTTTTTTGGTCTATTTTCCCCCTCCTTCACCTGGACGCTGCACCCTGGCAAGAAGGTTCATCTCTGCCCCATGCCTCGTGGATGCCCTAATTGTAATTACAGCCCTTTAGGGATGACAGTTTAAAAAAAAAAATTAAATAAACAAACCAGCACCCATTCCTGGTCCTTGACATCTCACCGCCCCGGCGATGATGCTCGTGAGAAAGCCCCGGGGCAGCGGGTTAATGGCTGAGGAAGGAGCATCCTCCGCTCTGACTCAGGGCTGGCTGAACCCAGCCTCACCAGTCACTCCCATCAAGGTGCTGGCAGCTTCACCCACCCTGCTGCTCCCCCCTCAGCAGCTGGGCATGGGGACCTGCGTGGAATTTAGGCCAGCTGAGCAGGGATGTCTATAAATAGCACCGTTTCGGATTCAGCCTGCATGTGGCTCTTCCCTTCACTCCCCAGTTTATTTTCTCCAGCTTCCAGGGGCTCTCCGCCACCCGGGGTGAAGGGGGGGGCACAGGCTGGACCCTTCCTCCAGTGACACAGACTGGTTAAATCACTCCAAATCCCCAGCGCGGATGCACTCACACCAGATTAACCCCCGCATCAATGGGCTACCAACTTACACTAAACTGGCTTAACCCTTCCTCAAACGGGTTTAACTGGGCTGCCGCAGGGGGCTGGTGCAGGATTGATGGGCTCAGCGATGGTGTTTTTCCCTGGAAGCCCTGAGCCCCCATCACAGCCCCACGCAGGAGGTGGCCCCAGCCCCCCCACCCCAAGCTGGTTTGGGGGCTGGGAGGAGGTGGGGGTTCTTCCCATGGATACCCGTGGTTGGGAAGAAGCCCCTGAGCATGGGGACCTTTTCCAGAGGGTTTTTCCAGCTCTCTCATTCCCAGGCATTCGCTCCCAGACCCTTGGCAGCCTGGCTCTGACAGGGACCCCAAGGTGAACCCCATTTACTGCTCCCCCCACCCCAACAAACCACCCAGCTGCAAAATAAGAGGGGAAAACAGCCTCACACCCCCCAACACACAGCAAGCCAGCCTGTCCCCCCTGCAACTTTTTCCACCTACCCCTCTTCACACCACCAGTATCCCCAGTCCCGCGGCAGCGGAGAGGAGCCTGCGCCCAGCCGGGTCTGGCAGAGCTCCAGCCGGATCCTTGGCAGGGCTGAGCCGGCCCTGACCAAGCGGGGGTGGGGGTGGTTTGCAAAGGCGAGGGCTGGCATCCCCCCCCAAAATCCCAGCTGGGACACCAGCTCAGGCTGCAGTCTGGGGAGGTCAGGGCCATTTGCAGGATGCCCAGCACAACCAGCTGCAAACTGGGCATCACCTTCCTCGCTTTCAGGAGGTTTTTTGGTACCTGCCACAAAATTAGGTATAAAAGCCCCCCCGGCTTCCCTCTCTAGCCTGAGCAAGCACCTCTGCCTCCCGTGAGAAATACTGCACACATGAGCAAGCGCCGGGTGCCAGTCACGTACAGGAGCGGAGGCACCCAGGGCATAACAGCATCTCAATTAGAAGGTGAGGCAAGACCTGCACCAGCAGGAAAAAAAAAAAAAAATTAAAAAAATAAAGCCATGCATGTGCTGAGCAGCACGTTCCTGCCTGTTATCAGCTAAATCAGTACCTGCAGCAAGCATTCTCCAGCAGTGCCCCAGTCCCTCCACGAAGAGCAGCCCCAGCAGAGCTGGCCCAGGCCCAGGGCCTCCTCCTGCCCCTTTTTAAGCCCGGCAGCCACCTGCTGCCCACCAGCCCATCACCTCCCTCCGTTCCCATTGACTCACCAGCTGGTCCCACTGAGTCACCCCTGCCAGCCACCTCTCCTTTCCGCGAACGTTTCCCTGGTCCTTTGGTTCCCATTGACTCACCGCTGCTCATCCAAAGCTCCTCATCCCCTTTTCCGTTCCCATCCTGGTTGCTTCTGGTCGCTTCGACTCACCCTACCCCGTACCTGTGCTCCACCGTGCCGTAGCATCCCTGGTGAGGTACCAGGAGCATCCCAGTGAGGGACCCGACCAGGAGCATCCCAGCAAGGGACCCCGAAAGCACCATCCGACATGTCCAGAGGTGCCATTGCCAAGCCCTGGGGATGCAGGGAGTTTGCTTTTCCAGGGACAAAGGATTCCCACTTATTTCTCACCCTGGCTGGCATCTTCTGCTGCGTTTCCTTCCACAGACGGAGAAATAGCAACGGCTCTAACATATTCCTTCGTATTTCCCATCCACCCCATCGTCCAGGTTCATTTCTCCGCCTACAATACAGGAAACCTTTAGGAATGAGTCTGAAAGACTTTGGAAGTGTAGGGAAATGGGATTTTTGGGAGTGGGGAGACGCAGGCCTCGGCGCGTGCCTTGCCTCCGGCGCTCCCAAAGCCGGGCTGAACGGCTCCGAGTGGAAAATTCCTGTCTGTGGAGCGCGGATTGTTGTTCAACAGGTTTTAGTCCCGGCCCCTTTCCTTGTGTCAGTGCAAAAACTCATCCCTAGGGCATTTGTTTGGATCACATGGGCGAGCGTATAAAAATGGGTCCTACCTGTCCGGGCCAGTTAGCACCTTGGGAAAGGGAAGGCGGCTGCTGGACCGAACGGGAGAGCCGCGGGACGGGAGAGCCGCGGGACGGGAGAGCCGCAGGACGGCGCAGAGCCGCTGCACGCAGGTAACCGCGCCGCCTGCCCCGAGCAGATTTATCTCCTTATATATTAAATTTATATATTAAATTTATATATTAAATTTATCCCAGGCTTTGCTGGGGTCGGCCCTGGGGGATGTGGGACAGTGAGGCTGAGGGCAGCTGCAGAGGGATCCCAAGGGGTGTGAGCGTCGAGGGTTTGGGAACGGGTCGGTGGGCTGTGCTGGAGCAGGGAGGTCCGTGCCACTGGAGCAGGGTGGCCCGTGCCACTGGAGCAGGGTGGTCCGTGCCACTGGAGCAGGTTTAAGAGCCACCCCAGGCCGTTCCCAGCCCTGTGGGCTGGTGCGGACCCTGTGGAGCGGGTGATGCTCTCAGCCCCGCGTTCCCTCATGGCCCCTTCGCTCCCTGTCGAGAGCTGGGGTGTCAGACCCCGCCGGCACTCCGCGGGGCATGTTGGTGGCAATCGGGGTGCGTTGAGTAGCCGATGGCCAGCACGGGCAGAGCGGAGGGTGCTCAGGCAGGGCCACGTGCAAGAAGACATCGAGTCGCAGGGTCGAAGAGTCTTCCGGTGCGGGACGGATGCCGCCCTGCCGTCCTGCGGGAACGGAGCGGATAAAACCTCCGGGTCTCCGTGGCTGCTGTTTGCCATGTCAATAAGGGGGTGTTGATGCCTCCTGGCAGGCAGCCGGGATGTCCACGCAGCCACCAAATCCTGCCGTCCCCTCCCTGCCCGCCTCGCCGGCAGTCTGGTTTGGCAGGGAGCCGTTAGGGTCGCAAGCGGTTTTTGGGGGGCTGGGGTGCCGTTTCGCAAGCAAGGGCACGAGGCAGGGCCGCTCTCCAGCTCTGCGGTGGGGAAAGGGGGTGATGCTCCCGCTCGCCCACCCGGGACCCTCTGCCATGGGGAGTCCTGGCCTGGCCCCAGCACTGGCTGCTGGTGGTCCCACACCCCCGTGTCCCCCCCTTTCCTGCCTTCCAAACAGCCATGGCTGCTGAGATGGACACAGGCGGCTCCTCTGCTCCCTCCTCACCCCCCCCAGGGGCACTGGGACCCCAGAAGTTTTCTCCCCACCCACCACTGCCTCTTCCCCTTCCTCTGCTCTCCATCCCTACTGGAAACAGTTGCTTAGAAACAGCCTCCTTGCTCTTTGATTTCTTTAAATATTACTTTTTAACGTGGAGCTACGCAGGCCCCCACCAACCCCCCCCCAGACTCTGCTCCGTGCCGCAGCTGGACGCGGGGACAGGACCCAGGATGGTCCCGCTTTCCCCCTGCTTCTCGCCAAGCATCAGTCCCCAAACCGCGGCAGGCCCCCACCCCGTGCCCCTACCAGCTCCAAGGGAGCGATGTGAGAATTAATTCCTTGGGATTGTTTGCTGGGGGGGGGTATTTTTCCCTTCTGATGAAGAGCCCAGGCTCGATGGCGATGCTACCAGCCTATTTTTGCCCCGCTCTCCCTTAGCGAGAGAAGCAGGAGAAAAGGGATCCAGAGGAGCCACAGGATGCACCGTTATAAGAGGAACTTTCCCCAAATAGCAGCTTTTCACAGTTTTTTTTTTCACGAGGCGTCAGCAGCTCTTAATACTGTATGAAGCTGTGAATACTGCATGAAGCGGCCGGGAGCCTGGAAACAGTTTCGTGCTGCAGCAGGGACCGGCCGTGCATGCCCAAAATCCAGCTGGGATGGCAGAGGGAAGCAGCCTCAGCAGCAATTTCACATCAGCAGCGCTTTCTGGGCCAAACCGGGCATTAAATCCAACGTATCCCAACCAGAGGGTGCAGAAACCCTGCACGCACGGATCGAGACCTTGGATTTTGCCCTGGCCCAGTTTGAAGCCTCAAAAATCTAACTGGAGAGCCACGGATGCTCACGCTGGGGTAGAGAGAGGGACGCTTCGCTTGTGGGATACGTGACGTTTTGCAGGAGTATGTGGCTCCTTCTGGGTTTAAATATTTATAAGCGGAACGATGAATCCCTGACATTCCGCAGCGGTATCGATGGCAGGATGAGTTGTCACCCGTGGCGTATCGGGTGGCTGCGTGTCAGCGCTGGGAGAAGGGATACAGGCGTGAAGCTGGGCAGTAACACGCGTGCGCGGTGGATTTCCACCGCACCCCAGTCTCCCGGCTCGGAGATAGACCCCGTTGGTCTGTCACGACAGGGGATGTCACGACCTGCAGTACTGCGTCCAGTTCTGGAGTCCCCAACATAAGAAGGACATGGACCAGTTGGAGAGGGTCCAGAGGAGGCCACGAAGATGATCAGGGGGCTGGAGCACCTCTCCTATGAGGACAGGCTGAGAGAGTTGGGGCTGTTCAGCCTGGAGAAGAGGAGGCTCTGAGGAGACCTGATAGCGGTCTTCCAGTACCTCAAGGGGGCCTACAGGAAAGATGGGGAGAGGCTGTTCAGTAGGGCCTGTTGTGATAGGACAAGGGGTAATGGGTTTAAATTAGAAGGAGGGAGGTTTAGATTAGATATTAGAAAAAAAATTTTTACAATGAGAGTTGTAGAGAACTGGAACAGGTTGCCCAGAGAGGTGGTGGATGCCCCATCCCTGGAAACGTTCAAGGCCAGGCTGGATGGGGCGCTGAGCAACCTGATCTAGTCAGGGAGGTCCCTGCTTCTTGCAGGGGGGTTGGACTAGATGACCTTTGAAGGTCCCTTCCAACCCTAACCATTCTATGATTCTATGATTCTAAGGAAGGTGCAGAAATGCTCTTTTTCCTTCTTTTAGACCTTCCTCTCTGCTACCAGCTGTTTCCTGGACTCTCCCAGCCCGCTCCCCACCAGCACATCTGATCTCCAGCGACACAGGGTCCCTTTGCCCCTTGCTCATCACGGTTGGGTTGGGCTTTGCCATTTTTGCCAAGCGCCGGTTGCTGACTTCTCCTGCCTGCTGGGCCCAAACGCGTTTTCAACCCCTGAAAACCGTTTGTCCCAGCTGCTGCCTCCCTCCCTGGCTGCCCGGCAAGGGAAGGCTGAGCTCTCCCAGTCCCGCTGATGGGAGTGGGGAGAGGGATGCTGGGGCAGCTGCTCTGAGCAAGGACACCCCTTGTAGCATCACCTAGAAGAAAAAAAATGCAGGATTTGGGATTTTCAGAGCAGGGAAAAGGAGCGGTGACTCTAACTGCTCTGGGTGGATCCAGGGACGACCCAACACCGTGGTGGGTCTCCAAAACCCACATCCCAGCAGGAGCCAGGCATCTGCTGGCTTTGCCAGGAGCAAAGCCCGGGCTGAACTCCGCTCCAGCCTGCTGTGTGCAGGCACCACCGATCTGGTGACGGGAGATGCGGGGATGGTGGGCAGAGCCGCCCCATCGAAGGGGGCCAGCCCTCTCCCCACACAAGGACATCTGTGTGGCCAGCCCGGGTGGCCACACAGCTTTGCCTTCCCAAGGGCTTTCTGTCCCCAGGGAAGCGGGGTGACGCCATGCAGGAGACCACGTCTGGGGGGGTCTTCACTGAGCCATTCTGCCCTCTCCTTTCAGAGTTTGCCAAGAGACAGCGATGGAAAGTCGAGGGAAAGGCAGCCCCGCCGGGAAGATGACCGCCATGGCTCACAGCCTGTAAGTACCCTCCCACCGCGCCGGCTCCTCCAAGCCCTTTGCCTCCAGCCGCTTTCTCCAGGGGACTTTGCTCTTTGCTCCCCTCCGGCACACGCCACCGCGCCGTCTCCGTTCCCCCACGCATAAGGCGGAAAACTCGCGGTGGGGGCAGAGTGAGGCAGAAATCCCCGGAGCGCGGGGTTGCCGGAGGATGTTGGGGTGTCTCCCCCCCGCGAATCCGTTTTCGCCAGGGTGCTGCTGGCGAGGGATGCTTCGCCTCGGTTGGTCACGGCCCTTCAGCCCTCTGCGAGGTGAATCACGCTGAGCTCGGCTTTATTTGGGGAGCGGGAGCGGGGGCACTAGCAGGAAGGTTGCAGTGGGTGCAGAGCGTTCGCTGGCTGCTCCGAGGAGCGCAAGGGAAATGGGTTTGCATCCCTGCATCCGTCCCTCCGCAAGATCCGGCGTGCCAGCCCCCCTGGAAGGGTGGGGAGGGATGGAAACACCCCTGGCATTAAACCCTGGGGAGTCATAAAATTTACAGGGGAGGGCATGGCCGGAGTGACGGCCGCTTGTGTCTCCGGCATCCAGAGAGCTCTGTCGTGCCTTGCTGGGGAGCGGGAGATGGAGGGAGGAGGATGCTAGGGGTGAAAATGGGCTCTTGCTCCCAGTGGTGCGAGTGCGCCAGTGCTCAGCTGTCGGGTGTGGAGGGCGACTACGGAGCCAGGCAGACGGGAGCCCTTTGGGACCAGTTCAAGAGGCTTCAATTGGAGAGAGCCGTGGGAGCAGGGAGCAAACGGGCTTTTAATTACAGCCCTGCCAGAGGCAGCACTGCTGAGCGAGGGGAACTGCTGCCCTCAAGCCATGCTTTACCGTGGGCAGCTGCGCCGTGCCATGCCATGCTGTGCCATGCCATGATGTGCCATGCTGTGACACGCCATGCCACAATGTGCCGTGCCATGACGCGCCATGCCATGTCATGCCATGATGTACTATGCCACGCCACGCCACAACACGCCATGCCGTGACACACCATGCCATGCCATGCCATGCCGTGACACACCGTACCATAACACACCATGCCATCCCAAAGCCCCATCTGCTGCCCAGTGCCCTCCCGGTGCCTCCTGCAGCCGGCTCTCTGCTCCCGGTAAAGCTTCCTGCCGGGAATGGGGCCCGTGCGAGCGCGGCAGCCCGGGGTGTTTCAACTGGAAGTGACAATTGTGCTTTTGTTTTGCCTAGCAGGGAGGGGGGCAGGCGAGGAATTTGGCCGCCCGGAAAGCTGCCGGGAACTCTTTCTGCCACAATTAAGCACCTGCTACAAGAGAGCAAATAAGCCAAATCATGCGGCTGGCAAACGAGCTTTCCGTGTTCCTTTCCCCGTGACCCACTCCAAGCAGGAGAAAGCTCGAAAGCTGCAGCTCTGCTGCTCGCAGCTCCCGTTGCAGGGGAATAAATAGCTTCGCCGTGAAGCCGCTCGCGTCGCCGCCGGCTCGCGGTCCCGGCGTGGGCACGGAGGCAGCGCTGGCAGCCGCCGATGCCCGGCTCGAAAGCCAAAGGGTTTTCCCCCTCCCCAAACAAGCGACTCCGTCTCCTTCTGCTATGGAGAGAGAGATCCCTGTCCTGCGAGTTAGGTGAGGCGGGGGGCGATGGCGGGGGGCCGGGATATGGTTTG
>WHYT01015199.1:118882-138602 GCA_009806455.1 Tetrax tetrax | reverse complement strand
TTTTTTTTTTTTTTTTTTTTTTTTTTTTTTTTTTACTGGAGGCTTCTACAACAAAACTAATTTTAGTTTTATAGTAGTGAGAACTGGAAAGCACCCAAGCCCTTGAGAGTGCCGTTATTATTATTATTAGATTTGGGTGCTTTTTTTTTTTTGTAAGTCAAGAGTGAGTCGCTGATCTGCCACGAGCACAGCGTCGCTCACGCTGCCCCTCTGCCTTCCCCATCCTGCTCCCACTGCGCATCCCCCGGCGGCTTGTTTCGGGCCATCTTTTGAATTCCCACTCAAACCCAGTGGTGCAAATTCTCCCTTGCGAGACTGTTACAGGAGCTCTGGGCACCTGCAACATGGCTCAAGTTTGTCTGGTCTCAGCAGCTCTGCACCCTGGGCTGGCCAGCTCTCGCAGGTTCAGCAGCGTGTGCGGTGCCCCGCGGGAGAGTTTCGCACCGGCACCCATGGCTGCCTCCTCCCTTTCCCAACAGCGAGGAGAAAACTCTGTGTTACAGAGTGCAGGCTGCTTTCCGGGGGACTCCGGCTGCGCGGCCAGCCCTGCTGAAGGATGGTGTTTATATTGCTTCACTACAGCCTGGCTCCGCTCAGCCAAGAGCCACGTTTGGATGAAAAGCAAAAAAAAAAAAAAACCCAAACCCACAAACCCACCAGCCTGGCCCTTTGCAGAGGTCGGGAGACGTGGAGAGAGGACAAGCTGTCTCCCAGCCCACGGTGTGGATGGGGCTGTCCCATCCCCGGGGATGCTGACCTGCTCCCCAAAATCTGACAGCAGCATCCCACGGCTGCTGTGGTCACCTCCTCATTGCTACTGCACTGGGATGGGGGTGCATGGGATTTTTCTTTTTTTTTCTCCATTTAACTGGATCGGGGTGCTGGGACGCTGATTGAGGGGCAGCAAGCGGAGCGTTTTCCCTTCTGTTGGTTAATGCCCAGGACATGACACCAATATTCTCCTTCTGTTTATGATTTGCTTTTTCTGGGAAAAGGGCCAAGGGGAGAAAACCCATCAATCCCAGGCAACAAATATAGCCTGCCCAGAGAATGTGAAAGTCTGCGGTCTCATTTATTTCTCCGCAGAGTAAACACGAGTGACACCGCTGTAAATGCGAACCGGAGCCAAATCCCAGGCCTGAGCCCTCTCCCGCACGATTCAAGCCCCGCCGAGGCCACGGGCAGTACTTACGTGCCATGGCCGGGAGAACCGGTCCGGCTTTCGGGAGGTGCCCAACCACGGATGCTCCGGCCCGCGCTGCAAACCCGGCGGAGGGTGGCGAGTGCCAGGGCTTTGCTGGTGGCCTGGTGGGGCTCGGTCACCTCCCGGGCCATGGCAGGTCTCTTGCCCAGCTGCCCGTGGGGCGGGACGGGAGGTTAATCCAGTTACTTCAGATTATCCCGAGATTTAAGAAGAAAAGCCTGGGGCTGCAGGGAGCGAGGCGATGGCAAAGGGGGCACGAGCGGCACGGGGCGCAGAACCAGAGCCTTTCCCCCGCGCGCAAACCACTGCGGGTGCATCTCTGCTCCCAAACGTGGGGATGTGGGGCGCCGAACTGCTCCCAGTGGCACAGAGACCCCAGCATGGCGGTGACGAAACCCTGGCAAACCCCTGCACAGGGCAGTGACAGCCTGTGGGGCTCAGGCCCTGTCCTGAGGTGGCACAGGGCGCCCACAGCCGTCTAACGCACCCCACGCCTGTAACGCACCCCGTGTGCGCAGCACGCCCTGTCCACTACCACACACAGCAACACCCGTGCAACAGCCCCTGTGCACAAACACTCCCCCCGTGCAACGCACCAAGCACGTAACGCCCTGCACGCGCAGCACACCCCGCCCGCGTCACCTCTGCAGCGCCTGCGGTCCCCCCCCGTGCAGGAGAACACCCGCTCTGCGACACCCGCTCTGCCGGCAAGGCGACCCGTACGTGTGACACGTAACGCACCCCGTGCACGCCACGCGTTCCCAGTGTACGACACGCCCCGTGCACGTTGCACACCCACTGTCACCCTCTGGGTGGGCTGACAGGCACCCCCGGGGCCACCGCTGGAGGGGACAACAGCCGCAAGCAGTCGTCACCGCTCCAACAGCCGCAGCCTCCGCCGCCACCGCCAGCCACGTCTCTAGTCCTGTGCAGCGAGCGGGACGGTGACGCCGAGGGATGCACCGGCGGCTCAGTCTCTCCTCCTCCAGCCAGGGGTCTGGGGCCCATCCCCCTCCTCCCGTCGCAGCCCCCGGTCCCTCTACCTGGCGGCCAGCAAAGATTTCGGGGCCGGGGCATCGCCTCTCCCGCCCGCTTCTCCTGGGGGGCCCCGGCCCTTCACACGCAGCCGCACTCTTTGGCTGAGAGCTCGTTGACGGTGTAGTAGCGGTTGTAGGCGTCCAAGAAGGAGACGTCGTCGTCGTAGGCCAGTGGTCGGCAGCAGGGTCGGGCCCGGACCTTCTCCTTCTTGATCTTCTTCCTGCTCCTCATGCTCTTCAGCGAGAGGTCGTAGCTCCGGAGGGCCGCCTCACAGGTGCCGCTGCAGTAGCGGAAAAGCACCGTCTCGTCCGACTCGTAGCCCAGGCCCAGCTCGCTGACGCTCACCTCCAGCTCCTTCAGGGCGCAGGGTTTGTGGCGAGCGCGGGCGCGCTTCCGGCGGCTGCCTGCCCGGGGAAAGAGCGGCAGCTCATGGCCGCCCGAGTTCATGGCCTGGCTGTAGCGCTCCACCAGCGCCGAGATCAGCTGCCGGATCTCCCCCTCCGTGTAGCTCTCCAGCAAGCTGCTGTCTGCAAGAGAAGAGGCGGCCGTTAGCGGGACGTCCAGCGGTGGCGGACGTTCCCTGGGACGGGTGGACATCCCCAGGATGGAGGTCCCCTGGGGCGGGTGGTTGTCGCCCAAGGTGGTGGCCGTCCCTGGTGCTGGCTCCCGGCTCCCTCCGCGTGCAGTAGGAATTGCAAAAATTGCAAGATCCAACGCGTGGCCGAACCGCTGCGTCTCCCAGAAGCCATCTTAGAGATGTGCACGAGGTGCCCCAAGGCTTTGAACCCAAACCCCAAGGCCTCACAAACCCCAGGGTGGGTGCGGGGAGGGGGCCGCAGCCCAGCCCCCCCAGCTCGCGAGGGCAGGAAGGCAGCAGGGTGAAAAATCCCCAAACTCCCCTTCCTCCCTTTCCCTCTTCTGCCTTATTTTCTTTTTTTTTTTTCTCCCTACCAGTTCTCCCCTCCCTGGAGCTGTCCCAAACAGCCCCTTCCACTGCACAACATCAAGTGCATGCTTAAAAGTCAACTATTAAGGGGAGGAAAAAAAAAAACTGCTATTAACTCCTGCCACGCTCATGGCTTCCAGATGGCCAGGGAACGGGGCAGCCGTGTTTCTCCAGCATGGCTGGACACCGGCACCACGCTGGGATATCGGAAGGACGAAGCACTTGCAAAAAGCATCCCGGCAAGAATTAAAGATGCCAGTGCTGCTCCTTGGTGGAAAAAAAAAGGAAAAAACCACCTGATCCTGACCAAGAGATGATGCTGCAGAACAGCCGCGATGGGACTGGGGAGAAACACCAACAAATTTAATATTTGCGCTGTTTCCCTATGGTCTGGGTGGAAGGGTTGCCCTCCAAGATCCCTAGGCCAGCAACCACCACGCAAACTGTCCCCAACGGCCACTGGCACCGTCCAGGTCCCTTTGTCCTACCGCTGAGGCCGGGGTTAGTGCCGCTCAGCGCCGAGGGAGGCACGGGAAAGACGAAGGAAAGCGTAATTTGACAGCTTGTCATCGATTTCAAAATTTCAACCCAAAAAAAAGTTCTTTTGGTTTGGAATCAAAACAAACACGCCGGAGATTTTCAGCACACTGCCAGCGCGAAAGGGCAAGCGGCGCTTCGGGGGAAACCACTGCCTCCCTGCAGAGCGGAGCCATTCCCCCTCATGTTCAGCTCCTGTTTGACATTTTGCATTTATAAAAATAGTGTGGAAATTTTAAAAAAAAAAATTTAAAATGTGCCATTTGGAGCTAAAAAAGCAGTTTCTTTGCACTAAGATGGGCGTTCACATTTGGTTTCCCTATGTGGAGAGCTGACGTGCTTGCACCAAGCTTTGACGCTGAGTGGCCGGGGTTTTGTGGGACCCCCTGCTCACCACCCCGAGCTCCTCTTCCAACACTCGTAAAGGGGGTGTACAGCAGCAGGAGGGGGCGGCGGGGAAAGCGGATGGGGAATAAACCCACTGGGTTTGCTCGTGAGCCGAAAGTGCGTCCCACTGCGGGCTTGGGGCCAGAGCCGGCGGGCGCGGGAGGGATGGTGGTCCCGGGCGCAGCAGCTTACACTGGGAGAGCAGCGAGCTGTGGCGTTGCAGGGCCCGTGGGGATCTCCGCGGAGCCGTCGGCAGCGAGGAGGAGGAGGAGGAAGAGGATGCCCGTGAGGAAGACGGCGAGGAAGGCAAGGGGCTGTATTTCCGGCTTCCGTTGAACATGTCTCTACAAACTAAAATGGATAACATGGAACTGAGGAGCATCGATGCAATGGCTGCAAACTTCCATACCTTCATCTTAGAGCAAGTCAGAACATTGAAACTCTGCAAAACAGGCAAAACAAATATCCTTATTACGCGGCCTTCGCCCGTGGGCCCCCTCTTCCCTCCCCCCAGCCCTATGGCTCAGGTCTCCCGTGGGACCACCAGCATCCCCTTGGCTCCAGCTCATCCCTTCTGCCCCCCCCCCCCAAGACCAGTGTTGCAATAGGGAAACTGAGGCACAGAGATACGGTGCAGGCCAGGGCTGTGCTGCAAAGGGGACATTGGCCTCGGTGGGTGAGGGCAGCTTGGGGCTGGTGGTGGCCATGGGGACAAGTCGGTGTCCTCACTGGACCCAGCCCAGGCAGCCCGCAGCCTGGCTGGGCAGGCGGATATCCACTGCCCTGTGCCAGCTGGGTGTCCTCGCACCAGGGGCCCCTATTGCAGCGGGTGGCTGTGAGCAAAGGACGGACAAACTCACGCCACGCCAGCTTGTGACTCCTCTTCACCCGGCACACCCCGTCCATGGGATGGGGTGAGCAGCACAGGGAGCCCCTGGCTCCATTGTCATCCCCTCCCTGGCAGAGCCCCAGGGCGGTTTGGTGTCCCCGTCCTCCGGGGAGCTGCACCACGAGTCTGCTCCTGCCATCCGCTCGCCCAGACCGCGTCGGTGAACAGGGTCACGCTGCTCGACCGGAGCCTCAATCCCTCCCCGCTGGCGCACCCACACAGCAGCTCCATCAAAACCAGACAAAATCAGAAAAAAACTCAGGAGAAAAAAAATGAACGGGGCAGTTGGACTGTCCCGGCGCAGCTCCAAGGCTCGCGGTGGGACCAGGCACCTTGGCCGTGCGGATCATCCGGGGCTGCAGCCCAGCAATTCCTCAAAGCATTAAAAAAACCCCGCTGGTATTTCCCTCGCAGGTGAGCGGGCCCTTACCTCACGCCATTCCATTTTCTCCATCCAGAGCAGACTGGAGCTGGTGGGATTTTACCAGTGACCCTGCAGCCGGGCAGGGCAGCGGGAATCGGGTCCGTGCTCCTGTCACTGGGCTGTCAGCCATTAAATCCCATCAAAGCCAGGCTCTGGAAAGCGGCAAGGGCTTGCAGCCACCTCCTGGTCCTTTTTTTTTTTTATTTCAGCTCCTTGCAAACTCCAAACATTTCTCCTTTTTAAATAAATTTTCCACGGGGAGAAAAAAAGGAGAGAATGAAAAAAAAACCCCTAACTCCAGTTTAGCAATATTTGCCAAATAGAATTTACCGGGGGGAAAAAATGTTTATTTTAAAATGGAATTTGACAGATTTGCTTTTACTGTTATTGTAGAAAACAACAAGAAGGGCTGTGAATGCTGCTGCATCGCTAGTAACCCTTTATTTTACAGGATGCAGATAATTGCCCGTTAACTAACAGTAATTATATGCCCTGTAGGTTACAAGATAATTGTAGAACCCAGCCAGAGTTTAAATATTTTCAACTGGGCTATAAACAATGCCAAGCTAGAAAAAGAATAGTTTCACCATATAAGGAGGTAAGATCGTGAAATCCCGCCGGGGTACAAAGCAGCGGAGCTGGCGGAGACACCGCGCCGATAAGCACCGGCAGCAGAACGCGCGTCGGGTCGAGAGCTTGCAGCCGGCTGGCGGGGAGCAGGAAGAGCACCGGGATCCGGGATGGGGATGGTGCCGTCCCTGTCCGCGGCCACCTCTCCTCTGGTGGAGCCAAGGTTGAGCGGGCCTCCCCGTCCTGCAGCCGCGGGGAGGGCGATGGAGGCCGCTGGGTGTGTTTGTGTCTACAGCCATCAGCAGAACGAGGTGCCTCGAGCTCGGACTTCTCCTCCGAGTGAAGAGCAGGAGCGGGGAACGGGCACCAAAAACCCTCACCAGCGTCAAACGGTCCCAGCAAGGCTGCAGGGATAGGGGCTATATGACAAAGGACCAAGAAAATTGCATTTTGTCCTTGGAGAGCTTGCAAAATTCGGGGAGAGTAGGAGTCGTGAAGAAATGGCAGCCCCAGGTGAAGCAGATAGCGGGGGTTTTGGAGGTGGGGAAGGGACCCCATGCGTTGTCGGCAGCGGCTGGCTGTCCAGGAGGACAAGTGGCTTTCAGCAGCTGCTGTTTGGGCATTTTGGGAGGTGAACACCATGGTGGGCAACCGGCGCTGGGATCACGCACAACCCAGAGCTCAGCCTTCAGCGTCGCCTCCCGAGCTGCTCCCGGGGGCTCAGCCCTCTCCAAGGGCTGCGACGGAGCACGGCTGCGACGCTCCAACCATCCACCTGAGAACAGGCCTCTGACTTATTGCAAGCCCATTAAATTTTAGGAGGGTGGTTTTGGCCTCACTGCACTTCCCGTTAAAAAACCTCCTGTTTCAGCAGCCAGTAATTTTGGCCCCCACCCGCTCGCTGGTGACCTTTCAAAAGACTAAAACCCCAGCGCTGACGTGCAAAACAATTTAAAAAAATACATAAATATTCCAGGCTTTGCCTTTGGTTTCTCTTGCTCTAAACAGCCACAGACCACATGTGCCAGCCTGTGGGGAAAGCTGAAGTTTGGGGTGAGGGGAAAGGAAAAGCACGTGCGCACGCAAGAATCGCCGCCGTGACTCAGCCGAGGGGACGCTCAAGCTTCACCCCCCCCGTCTTTCTAGTTTCCACATATCTTAAATCCACTCCCAGCAACGATCCATCATCCCAAGGGATTTGACCTGCGCTCCCCCAGACCCATCGTTGCAGGAATCGCTGCGCGGCTCTCCCGCCGCTCTGTTTAGAGACGTGGGGTACAGCCCTGCTGGCTCAGCCCCATCCCGCAGCCCAAAACCTCGCCGGGTGCACACCTGCACCCAAAGGTGCCCGTCCCCAGGGTGCACCGTGCACCCCAAGCATGGCAGTGATTTGCAGGGGTTAAATGGGCGAAGGAGCAGCTGGGTACTCAGGGTACCCCAACCGGCACCCAGACCCCGAAAATTGCCCATTAAATCCATGCTGGCAGCTCGTTTCCTTTCCTCAAAGCAATTCTGGAAAAAGGAGAGGGCGTTGCATGGGTGAGGATGGGGCAGCGGGGATGGGGTCTGGCTGCAAGGCAGAGGTGGGCGGCCAAAACGCCAAATGGGACAAGGCTGCTCCAGCTTTGCCCCCCCCCTTTCTGGAGGGGATAGAGGAACCCAGAAGACTCTGGGCTCTGGGGTGCCGCAGGAGCTGTGGGTGCACAAACGCGGGTGCGAGGGTGTGCCACGGGACGGATGCGGACAGGATGGCTCGCAGAGAGGTGAGGTCTCACCCAGGGACATCGGGTCCTCGCGCAGCCTCTACAGCACAGAAATCCCTCTTTTCGCAGGGCAAACGGGCAAGCACCGTTGTCACCAGCACCCTGCTCCGCTCCTACAACTCGTCCCTGGGAGCCGAGACCCACAGAGCCGTCACAGCTTTACGAGTCACCCTCTGCCACGGGCCATTCTGGTGCGGCCACTCCAGCCCTAAAACACACCCACAGAAGCCACACCGCGGTCACCCGTGGGGCCGTGCCCAGGGTTTGCTGCGAGGGGGCTTTTGGGCCAAGTCCTGGCGGGGTTTGGACGCTCGCAGCCACGTTACATCCTGGGGAGGGACCAGGGATCCTCCTGCGCTTGATGAGCGGCCAAAGTTTGCGCTCGGCTTTTCTTCTGGAGAACAGCCCAAAAGCTCCTTATTTTCCTGCATTCTCCTGAGAATCCGTTAACGCGACCACAACCGTCTAGCCGCGCCGTGTCTGCTGCCAAGTGGGAAACACAATCCTGCAGGAGAAGACCCTTCCCCGCCGGACAGCCCCAAACCCAGCTCCGTTTCGCAGGAGTCCAGCACAAAAACCGCGGCGGCGCGAAGCCTTTCCTCCGGCAGCCTCCTCCGCCAGCCACCTGCCCCGCTCCCATCCCCGCTGCAGCCGGCTCCTGCCGGGGCTCGCTGCTTTCCGGGCAGAGGAAAAACTACTCCGTGTCCTGAAGAACTGGAAATCTTAAGGAAAAACAACAAACAGCAGCACAGCCAACTCCCATCGCTTAGGCTGGAGGGAGCAAGCTGATGATCTTGGCTCCCCGTGCCGCTGCAGATCCTCCCCAAAAACCTTCTGTGAGCATCTTGTGCCTCTCGTCGTTCTTTTTGAAGGGGAGCCAACAAATCCACCCTACAGCCCACAGTAAACTTTTCCAAGGCTTGATTCAGAAAAAAAAAACAACAAACAAAACCAGCCAAATCAATTGAACCTCACTTCTAGTTGGAGTTTGCTTCCCTCCAGCTCCCAAGCATCGATGTTTCCGCTGCCTTTTACTGCTGAATGAAAAAGCAGCGATCCCTTCCCCGCAGATGCATCACCTTCACTCACACAAACAGAGCATTTTGAGCTCCTCGGACCTGCCTTGCTTTTCACGCTCTCGCTTTTTCTCACAGCTGCAGTTTCTTTTTCCTAACCCGTTTCCAGTTTTCAAGGAGACTCTTAGGATTTGTTTCTGATATCCCCTGACTCCTTAAAGCCTTAGCTCCTGGAGTCATGAGATGAAGGGGGAAAAGCAGAATTTTACTTATTTCACCCTAAATCCTCCTTGCTGGAGAGGGAAGGAGACACAAAAACTTTCTGTCCTGACGCTTCAAAGCCCAGAAAGCAGAGAACCCAAAAGACATTATATTCTAAGTGTGCCATAAATTTTCAGCCGATTCATGCTTCCGGGCATTGATTCATTATTTTCAAGCACTCGGCCTCAGCCACGCCGCAAGAATGGATGAGGCCACGGAGTGGCCGAGGTTTTTTTGGCAAGGCGAAACACTTGGAGAGACGAAAGCCTTGACGGGACATCAGAGAGAGCTTCCACCTGCCACACTCTGTTTATTTTAGTGCCTTACATGGGAGCCAAGCTGCTTTGAAATCCCGGCTCCTCATGACTCACCCCACAGGAATTAAACAATTTCCATCCCGGCTCGCGGCGAAGCAGCTCCTCCGGCCCCCGGCTCAACGCCTGGTCCCGCTCGAAGGACGGTCAGCCAGTCCCAGAGGGGATGGGGGTGGCGGAGAGACCGCCTAGGCAGACTGTCCACCAAAACTGATCACAAGCTCCTGACGTGCTTTTTTTTGGGGGACTGAACCCCCTGCCTAGAGCATGGGTGTGTCTGACACCCCTGCGCAGGGAGGATGCTGCAGAGGGTACCAGAGCCTGCAGCAGGACGGCCAATGCTCCAGGGGCAAACCAGCCCCAAAATGGCAAGACTGGCCCCAACATGGGGAGCGCTGAAAGGAAAAAAGCCCCAAACCCTGATCTGAGTTAACTGTTGGCTTTTCCTGCTCTTCTGACAGTACGTGAGTGCACAACTGAGGGGAAGAAAGACGATGTCCCCGTCCCCATCCCCAGCTCTGCTCCAGAGGTGGCTCCAGGGACAGGGGGCAGCAGCACCCACGTCCCCAGCAACTCCTTTCCCGTCCCGTCACAGCCCCACGCTTTGCGAAAAGCGGCGACGGCCACCGCGTGTCCCACAGCCCCGCAGCGTTGGCTCATCCCCGTGCTGCCTTCCTCCTCTCCCCAGCTCGCCCCGCTCCCCCGTAAGCAAAACCAGAGCTGAGCACGGGACACATGGTTCTGCTTTGCCTAAGTGAAAACCAGCCCAGCGCAAGAAACTCCAAAGCTCTTCCCGCAGCCCCAGCTTCCCCCGGTCCCCTCCAAGGGGTCGACCGCAAATGAGCCAGATCCTTGTCCCTGGGCTTCCCGCCGCAGCCCGGCTCCTCTGGGAAAGCCTTTTGGGGTGACAGCCAAAGCCTCTCCTGGCTGCAGCCGCTCGGCACGGCCCTGGCGAGGAAACGGCGGTGGTGGAGCCGATCCAGGACCCGCGGGATGACAGAGGGGAGAAGGGGCCGTGGTTGGGCGGGGAGAGCATCAGCGTTCCCGGCGGCACGGGGAGCCCCTCGGCTGAACACGTCAACCGTCGGCAAGCTGCGTCGTTCCCACGCTGACATGACATTTATATTCAGGCTGAATTACAGCGGGTTTGGTTTACATCTTTCCAAACAGCTGGATTAAAAAAAAATTAAAAAAAAAAAGCACAAAACAAAAAACCAACACCCAACCCCATCATCATGATAAAAATAATATGAAAAATTAAGTCCTCACCAAGCCCGTGCGACACAGCTGAAGGGTTTGCCAGGGGCTGTGCCGGGCTCTGTTCTGCCGCAGGCGATGCCACGGGGCGATGGCCACACCGTGCTCCAGGTCGTGGCTGGAGAAGGAAGATTTCACGGCTTTGCCGCAGCCGGGACGTGGTGTCTCAAAGCAAGCAGTAAGGTTGGGGCGCAGCTTTGCAGCCCCGCTGAGCGGAGCCTGGGCAGTTGCCATCAGATGGAGCAGCCCCGGTCTTGTCCCCATCCATATTCCCACCATCGGGCTCTGGTGAACCAAACCGGCTGAGAGGTGGCACTGGGAGGTGCTGGGAGGCTCAGAGCGGGTACATCAACTCATCTGCACCATACACACGTCCCGCATCCCGAGGCACCTCCGATGCCGTGCCACACCCAAGGGCACCTCCTGCTTGCCGTGCGCTGCAGGGCTGGGAGCGAGCAGGCGCGGGACCCCCGCAGCCCCCATGGCACGGCCAGAGCCCTGCGCCAAGGAGGATGTGCCCTGCTCCCTGTCCCTTGGCAAGGGGGTTCGGGGCTCTTCCAGGAGAGGATGGAGCACAGGGGAGGGAAAGAAAAAAATCCCAATTTCTGCCCTGGCCAAGGGGCACCGTGAGGAGCCGACCCTGCGTGGCAGGGGACAACACCCTGTCACCCTGAGCCACGCCGGCTTGCGCGGGCAGGAGAAGCCAAACTCACCAGGATGGAAAACCCAACACCAGTGCAGCGCCTGGCACTGTGCCGGTGCCCCCGGCCCAGAAACACCAAGCAGAGACCCCGAGGCCCCACTTGCCTCCCCGGGGCAGAGCCAGCCCCGCTCGGACCCATTTGGGGGCCAGACTCCTCCAGGGAGTCGTGGTGAGCTGGACGCCGGGATGATGCTGGCTGGTCTCACCATCTCCCATCCCTCCCACGGGATTTCTGCTCTCACCGTCCGGCGTGCGCTCCGGCATGGCGCAGAGCTGCGGAGAGGCAGGCGGCCCTGCGGGACGCATCCGCACCCCGGGTGATCGGCGTTGGCGGCTTCGATTCCTTCCCTGGAGGTCCTGCACGGGCTTTCGTGTCATTAATTAACAGGCGATACGCAGCGGGTGCCCGGCGGGGAGGAATCCTGCGGCCGCTGCGGACCCGAGCGCGGCAGCGCGGTGTTTTCTGCCGCCGCGTCCTGCCAAGTCCCCGCGCTGGGTCGGCTCAACCCCGGCTGGGCTTGGCTGATCCCTGCGAGGGCAAATAAAGACACTGTTTCCCCCCAGCCTCAGCCGCCCTCGTCTCCCACTCCGTCTCTCCTGCCTTTGCCGCTCTCTCCGCCGCTCGCCAGGGCACGACGGAGGCAGAGACGCGGCTGCAATATAAATCAGGATTGGGGAAAAAAAAAAAAAAGGAAAGTGGTTTAAATGCAGCACGCCTCACTGCAGCGCTCACGCTGCCAGCTCAGGGGCACCTGGCCGAGACCTGCAGCCCCAACACCCCTCATCCCCCAGCTCTGCAAAGAAAACCCACTGAAAACATCACATTTGGGGGATCTCTGTTCCTTTTCCTAGCTAAAAATTAACGGAAGCGTGGAAAAATCCCAGCTGGGTGGTGCGGTCCCCAGCCGGCGAGGTGCGATGGCTGCGCCAAGGTCGGCAAGGCCAGAGCAACCCAAAAACCCCCATGGGCTGATTCGGTCGGTTCTCAGCAGCGGGAAAAGCTGCCCTTTTATGATGAGAGATGAGCAATTAGAGAGAAAATTACGAGAAAATGCTTCAGGAGCGTATCGCTGGGCACATCAGCTGGTGCAGAGAGCGGGGCTCGTGGCAGGATGCAAAATAACGCCGTAACGGGGAAAGAGGTGGGAAAAAACCTGCAAAAAAACCCCACTGATGCAGCCAAATCCCCATTTAAATGGGCAGAGAAAATAAAATACATCATGTGAAATCCCACTAAAGCCAGGATGGTTTCTGTAACCTTGCAGGAAATCAGGGATAACTCCAGCCAGAAAAAAAAAGCACAAGCAAGACCCCTCCGGCACCGGGCACCCATGGGTGCTGGTGCGCCAGCAAACAGAGCCTCAGTCACCACTCAACACCATTTCTGCAGCCCAAAATTTCCCTCTCATGCCGAAACCTGAAGTCTGACTTTTTTTTTTTTTTTTCTTTTCCCTGTGGAGTGACAAACCACCCCCCCATGCACAAAATAAGGATGCAGTGCCAAAAAGCCGTGGTTTGTCGGAGGAAGCTAATTACTGTGGCTTGTTTGAACAACCCCAGTGCCTCGGGAAACAGGGTTAAAAGCTTAAATTTTGGCTGCGAGACGGAGCCCAGGCCCCAGATGTGCTTTCCTCTGGGGTTTCAACACTGCTGGTATCTGTGAGCTGCCACGGGTGCGCTGGGGGCAAAAATCTCAGGTTTTTTTCCCCAAGAAAGGCAAAGCCCCTGGTGGGATCCAGGAGGGAAAAACGGGACAGAGGCAGGAGGGCAAGAGGGCTGCCATGAAAGCATCACCTCCTCCCTCCCAGCGGCTTTGGCTGCTTTCGCCTTCCCGTTTTTGTCAGGTTTTCCATCTTTGAGGATTTGCCAGGTGTCACAGCACCTGGCCCCTCCAAATCCCTGGGGTGGGATGTGCTGCCGTGTGCCTTGGTTTCCCCTTCGCAAAAATGCCCTGGGAGCACGATGGCCCTCAAAGGACTCCATATATTAATTCCCCATTTTTCCAGGACCAGAGTGGCTGCCTCCGGCTTTCCCACCTCTCTCCAGTGGGACGGAGTGGTCCTTTCAGCTCCCTCCATCTCAACTCCCGTTGTCGTACCCGGGTTGGATCCTGCCCTGACCCAGCATCCCTGTGTGCAGGACAGGCTGGGTCGGAGCTGAGCCACGACGGGGGCAGGACGGCAGGGTTACAGCCCCCGGGCGCCCTTGGAGGGACGAGCACCCATCGCCATCCCTCAAAAGCCGCGAGACCAAGCAGTGCATGTGATGCCGGCGCTGGAAAATCCCCCATATCCCCGCTCCCCTTTTCCCTACATACATTTAATTTCTTTTTGCACAGAAGGAGCCGGCTTGTCAAGGCGCTCGCCGGGGATTACAGTGCGGGGCTGAGGGCAGAGAGACCCCAGAGAGGTTCGCAAATCCAATTTGCACTAAACCCTTCCAGGGGGTTTTGGACGGCGCACAGACTAATATCCCATCAGCACTGACCGTCCGGCTCTAGCAGCAACCGCCGACATGTTGAACCACTTAGCGCTGCTCCAGAGCGAACAAATGAGAAATTCCTCCCAAGGCAGCAACAACGGCGGACTGGGAATGGAGATTTTGGGTGGGGGAAGTTCAAAACTGGGAGATGCTTGGGATAAAGAGGGTTGGGATAGGTGAAGGCTCTCCAAAAGGCTGGAGCTCCGCATGCAGAGATGCTGATACTGTGGCGCAACATCACGCTGACGCAGATGGACAAATCCCTTGACTTTTCCTGTCACTGAGGGGAAAACCCGCTTGGGATGCCCTCAGGGATTGGAGGTTTTCCGCATGGAAGAGCCATGCAGCGTCCAAAAAAAAAGCAAAGTTTTGCCTTCTGAGCCCTCTGATCGCACCCAATTGATCCCAGGACGTTGGCACGGGAGAGTTGCAGAAGCACTTCACATTCATCTCCTGCAACTCCAGATCAGATCCGACTGAGCTTGTGGATAAGAGTCCGCGATTGTTTTTCCCACCCCCAGCCAACACCACAGTGCGCTCTGTGCCGCTGGAAAACATGCTTTGCAATCAGAGCATGGCCGGGCAAACCGTGCTCCTGTGGAGGATGCTCCTGTGAAGGAGCTGACGCCGGCAGCGGGACGAGGGCAGGACCGCGGGGCGACGCAGGTGGTGACAATTCACCCCTTTTCTGCCAGTTTTCCACCTTTCCCAGCCCAAATGCTGCAGCGGGACCCGCTGCTCGGAGCAGCAGAGAATTAAAGAAAGCGCTGCTGGAAGACAACGGGGCGCTGGAGGAAGAGCTCCAGCAAGAAGACGGATTGTGGGAGCAGAGCTGGCGGCCGTAGCCAAGCCCTGTGTCCCGCACCGTGGCAGCGGGGAGCTCCGGGCCACCGCGCCGATGCCACCGCTCCTCCCTCGCCTTTGGCCCACGCAGCCCGTCCTGCTGGTGTTGGGGGATGGAAAAGCTCCATTGTCCTCAGATCTGCGCTTGGAGACGGGTGGGGGCCAGACTCCCCTCTCCTCCCGCCTCTGCCAGCGCGAGGGCCGTCGCCTTCCTCTGCCAACAAGACCCAACCGCAAGCGAGGCTTTGCCAGGTCACTGGCAGACACCACTGTCCCTCCACGCCCTCCCTCTGCCTGCGCTCAGAGGGTTCGTGCCACCCAAATCCTGGCTGGGTCCTTCCGGCCTCTCCTCTGCCCACCCGCGTCCCAGAACTAAGCAGCCGTCCCCTCCCTGGTTTGGGGCAGCGGGGCTGGGCCATCGGCACCCAGCCCAGCTCGGCTTGGCTTGGCGGAGCATCGCTGCCAGCGGCCGCCTCCCGCGTCCTCCTGCCACGTGCGGCGGCTCCGCTGCTGGCACCATCCCTCCCAGATGGCTCCGTGGAGCTGCTAAGCCTCAAAAATGTGCTCTTAATAAGCCAGCACCACTTAACGAAGAGAGCAGCTGCCCTATTAACTCAGAGGCGAGCCCTTCCTCGGGGACACCCGGGAGGGATGGGACCAGCAAGCCTGGGTGGGATGTGGCACCTGCTTGAGGGGATGAAGATGTTTTGGTTCGTACCCAAGGTTTTGGCTGGCTTTGGTCTCCCGATGTTGCACAAGGGCACAGCATCCCTGCCTGTTTTGGGAAAGGCAGCAGAGAGGGGAAAATCCCAGGGAAAACCCAGCAGGCTGCTCCAGCACCTTGCTGGGATCATCCTCTGCCCGTTCCTCCCGGCACGGCTCCGCTGGCTGCAGCCAGAGCTGCTCAGGGGACCATGACCACTGGGGTGGACCCCATGGGGATTTGGGATTTTGGCTTGCAGCCCCCATGTCAGCGGCGCAGGGATGAGTTGACCCCGCTTGGCTCCGGGAGCGCAGCACGAGGCTGCCCGGGGTGGCAGGACTGGGGACTCTGCCCTGTTTTAGGGTGCCAGGAGGTCCTCAGCCACCAGCCGCCTTCACCGAGTCCGACAGCCCCGATGTTTTATAGGGGAGGGTCAGGGAGCAACAACAGCTGGCAACAAATACAGCCCGTGCTCCCGGCCAGCCCCGTCAGCACAGCCAAAACCAACAGCATTAAAGGCAAAAGAAGGCACCGCACGCCGTGCAGAAGCCCGCGGCCCGCTCCGCCATGCGAGCGTTCGGTGCCTTTGCCAACAGCCCTGCCACGGTGAGCGAGGGCCAGAGATGGCAAAGAGGAGGTGAGAGCGGCTCCCGCCCCCAGAACTTGCCCAAAACGTGTTTGTCGATGTCCGGCTGCCCCTGGAGCTGCCGTGGCCTGTGGACCGCGAGGGCGGTGGGCGGTGTGTGGTGGGCTGCCAGCCCGCCCCGGCCCCTGGCGATGGCTGTTTGCTCCATCCACCCCCTGGATGCTCTAAATAGGCTTCAAAAACCAGCATTCATTTGTTCCTTTGGGGGGTACATTTTTTCTCCCTGAGAAGGACCAGGGGTGGGCTTACAACTGCGTTGCCCCTCTGTCACGGCCTGGAAAAAAACCAAGATGAAACTGGGGGCCCCATTACAGCAAACCTGCAAACCCAGAGCCGGCTGACGAGCCATCTGCCATCTCCTTGGGCATCACCCCGGGGAGCTCACAGACGGGATTGATCGCCCTGCCCCGAGTCCCACACAGCCAGGTCCCTGCGCTGCAAGAAACTGCAGAAATAGAGAAAAATGCCATTCCTGCCTTGGGTGAGCGCAGCCCGGGAGTGATGCTACAGGAGGAACTTCCCCTCCTGGGACATCTCCTGCTCCCTCCCGGCAGCCGCCATCCATCCCCCTCGGACAAAGCTCAAAGGAAACCTTTTCTGTTGAAAAAAATGAAAACGTGGTTCCATCAAAATCAAAACACTTCACAAAAATCAGTGTTGATGCGACTGCCATTGTTTATTAGGAGACTGCCATGCTGGCTTCGCACAGCTGCAGGAGGAAATGCCTTTTTGTTGTTTGAAAACAACGCGGTGGCAAAGAGATTGTTTCAATTTAGCTCTCTGGATCTTGAGTTACAAAGTGAGCCCGCTTTGGGTTTCGTGACGAGGAAGCAACGGGAATGAAACCGCTTGTGGCATTTCCCTTCCCAGGGCGGTCACAGAGGGGGTGGCTTCGTTCCTGCGCTCTCGGGATGCTCCTTCACACGAGAGCATCTCTGCACCGCTCCCGGCACAGCCAGGAGGGAGCCAGTTTGGGTTTCTCTGCCTCTCCTTCAAGTTTAATGGGGAAAGATTACTCCAAAGTGGCCAAATCCCAGAATAAGCTAGGCTGGGTGGGATTTCTCCAGTGGAGCTGGAGCAGACGGCTCACCCTGACCGAGGGACCGGTCCGCCCCATGGCTGCATCGCTGCAGCAGTGCTCCTGGGATGCCGAGCGATCCCTGGCACGGTGGGAGTGGAAGGGTGCACTGGTACCTGGGCCCTCACCCCCTCCCCATGCACGCTGAGCCCTGGGAGCTGCCGGAGCGGGATCCCATGCTGCTGCCCTGGCCAGGCTTAGCGAGGGCCCTGGAAGCAGGATGGCACACCATGCGGGGCTGCTGGACCCTCCCTGCTCTCAGCATCTCCCTCTCCGCCGAGGCTCAGCCCCACTGGGTACCCTGAGATGCTCCCTAGGAAGGGACCGACACCGACAGGCAGCTGTCGGCAGTTTGTGACCCAGTCCCCAAGCCCACCCCTGCGTGGGGACGGCGTGGCTGCGCCTGTCACGGGATGGGGCTCTCCTGGGTAGGAAGCTGCCTGCCCTGTGTGCCGATCGCCACCCCAGCACGCTGCGCTGGGGACAGCCACGGTGACATCTGCTCTGGCCACGCTACCGGCTGGGCTGGGTTTAGAGCCACACGACAGGCACCTTGCCCTCAAAAAGTGGCTGTTGCGAATCTGACGTCCTCTCTTGCGGTCCCCTGAAGGTGGAAATCGACCTTAAAGCAGGCCCCGAGCCCCCAGGGCTGGCACGGCCAGAGGAGAGCAGCCCACCCGCAGCCCTAGGAGAGGATTTCCACTGGGAGAGCAGGGAGGCAGCCGAGCGGAGAGCTGTGATTCACGCCCATGCCATGGGAGGGCACCCAGGGCAGCAGCAGCCAGGCCTGCTCCAGCACCCAGCATCACGCAGCCATCCATCGGCGCAGGGCACCCAGGGGTGCCCAACTCCCAGGGAGAAGGGACAGTGCCAGGACCCACACATCCCCCCGAGCTGCCTCACAGCTGGCTGGACCAGGTCCTCGTTTTTGCAGCCTGGGGGGGGGGTGGATGCCACGAGGCCTGGAAGGTGCCAGGCTCTGCCCCTTGCCCTTGGGAATCCTGCAGCCGTGCAGCCCAGGAGGAGCCCGGCCCCGCTGCCGCATCCGACTGCGAAGTAGCTGCACGCAGCGCACAGACTGATTGCGAAGCGGGAGGGACAGCCCGGCATCCCCCCGGGGTGCCTGCAGCCGGCATTGGGATGCGCTGCACCTCCTCTGCTCCTTCCTCCAGCGAGACACGAGCTGGACCAGGACTGAGCAAGCGCTTCGAGATCCAGTGCCATTTAAAAACTCAAGATGCAGAAACGTAGGAAAGCATCACTTCCCTCGCTCCAGCCCAGCCCTGGACCTGTGGGGACGGAGGCGCAGGACGAGCCGGGTGCGTGGGGACACCGAGGATGCCACGGCACAGGCAGGGCGCTGCCTCGGCTCAGAGCAAATCTCAGGCGCAGCATCGCCAGCTCCGCTTTGCAACCCCGAGTCATGGCCACAGCGGGCAGATTTGGGGCCGAACCAGAGGCCCAGTTAAAACCAGCAGCTAAAAAAACAAACGCCAGTGCTCAAGCCTCCTAAAACCTTGCACAGAGACCCCCCTCCCCTGCTGGATTTCCCTGCCCTGCCGTGCAGCGTCTCCGCCGTTAAATCTAGGAGCACCCACGAACACGGGAGTCTGAATGTGGGATCCACAGATGATCCCGGGACTTCAGCACGCCTTCACCCACGACTCATGCGCCGCTCCTGCCAGCCGCCAGCCCCTTCTCCCACCGCCGCGAACGGAGCCCTGGACCCAGCGCCTAATTGCGGATTGGCTCCCGAAGCGACGATGGGATTTCAATCAGTGCTGGCTACAAGCTACCATATATGTGCAATAAAGACAGGCGCGGTCCCGATTGTTTTTTTAAAGCCTTCGTACAGACCGCAGCAAGAGAGGGAAATGCCCTCCCTCGACGCCGGGGTGAAATTCGCCTCCCGGCCCCTGCTGAGCTCTGGACAGATTATTACCGCAGCTCGGCGGAGGCCGAAAGCTGGCGGCGGGAGCCGGGAGAAGGTGACAGGGTTGCAGATGCAGACAGAGCCCGGCTGTAGATCCTTCCGTTTCTTAAACTAATATTTAGACAGGACGCATTTCCCCCCCCCTCTCCTGTGAACAAACTGCACCCTGAGCCGTCCCTCGCCGTGTTTGTGTTTCTGCGTGGCGGGACGGTCTCCAAGTATGAAGCAAACTCCTTCGGCAGCCGCAAAGGCCGCCCCGACACCGAGAGGGGGGTGGGGGGGAGGGGGCCCGATCCTGGCTCTCCCCCCTCCTCTCCTCTCACCCCCCCGGGAAGCCCAAAGGCCCGATACTGCCCCATTTGCGAGGTGACAGCATCTGACTCCACCGAGGGGGATGCACGGTCCCGGGAGGGGGAAAGAAAAAGCGGCGAAGCCCGGGGCTGGGACCGGCGACCGCGGGGCCGGGTCCCCCCGGGGGAAAAGGGGCTCAGCCGGGACCCCCGGAGCCGCCCCCCGGCCCCGCACGGCCGGGCTGGGGCGGGCTGGGTCCGGGCTGGCGCAGGTGCCCGGGGCCGCCGTTCCCGAGCCGGGGGCCGGGGCCGCCCGCGGGCCTTACCTGGACACCGGGCCGGTGCGCAACGCTCAGCGACGGCTCCGTGGCGGGGCCGGGACACGCGTGGGGCCGGGGGCCGCCATGGGCGAGAGGCAGAGCGGCTCGGCTGGGCTC